>JAPZAG010000737.1:0-32970 GCA_027475135.1 Bactrocera correcta | reverse complement strand
TGACAACGTGTCATCAGGCGAATAAGCAATAAAAATCTCTGCTGCCACCACATTGCGGCAATCACAATTTTCCGCATGTTCTGTGTGCTGTAGAGAATTTTTGCATGTGTCTACTTTAGCAAAAAAAATATGAAAAAAAATTAGACAATATAATATTTACAACGACAAAAAGTAGTTGAATGCGTATTATGGGTATTTTAAGATATCTGCGAACTTTTCTTGTTATGTTTTTAATCTTAAATATAATAAACAAAGGCATAAGCATTGTCTCTAAAACTTTGTGTGGTTATTTAAATGCGATACTTAAGTTGCTCGATCTTATACATTAGTGATTAGACATATGTACATATGTAAGTCTTCAAAACATTTTATTGATTCGAAAAGAAATGTTGATGAAGTAAGGATTTCACGCTGTCTTTCATTTCCTTGTAATACTTGTATGTTACCATATTTGAAACAACAATCATCATAATTCATCAAGAAAGGCGCAAGAGAAGCTTCGACAGTCCGTGATATCGAAACTAGGCAGCATTGAATCGCCATTTCTCATATCTCAAAATATGTGTGCTGCTCTTTTCTCAAAAAATTATATGTAAAAGCAACAACAAAGTCATGGAGTTGAATTCCATGCAAGAGAATACTACCAAGATAACTCAGTAAAGGGGGTATTCTACTCTAGAAATCAAATTTTAGGTAGTTTCTTTGAATTTTATTAAAAAAAATTCTATCCATTTTTTATGGTTTTTTTTATTGATAATGTACCTTAAGAATGCAGAAAAAAAATTTTACAAAAAAATATTAAAAATTAAAATATTTAGAGGTGGAGGGGGGGAGAGACAGGTGTAAAAACAAATGGCGCATCCTGGTGACATTGCTCCTGACTCTCCTGGTGGTCTGAAAAAAATCAAAAGAAATTCTTAATCAGTAAGGATGCTGTTATAGTCCGGGAACACGAAAAACATTTGTTTTGGAAAATGGCGACTGCCTGAAAATAAAAATCATTTTTTACGCTTTTTTTGAAATTCCTGATTTTTTTTAAATAATAAAAACAAAAATTTTGACACAATGTTGGTAGAAACGATGAAGGATTATATAAAGAAGGTTCACACAAAATTTCAAGTAAATCGGTTGTATAGAACTTGAGCTAATGCCGGTACCGTGTGGAAAAAAGTAGTTTTGAGAAAAACGCGTTTAAAGTTTAGGAGACAATTGTAGTGAACACAGACGCCCCCTCACAAAATCGGCTGTATCTCCGAAAATAAGTCGAATTTTGAAAAATCCTTCCAAGGTCGTATTTTTGAAAGTCTAAACTTTAAATATATGAAAACCAAAAAAATCGCAGTTTTCGAAATTCTAGAGTAGAGTAGAGAGTTGGGTCTAGAGGCCCAAATTCTAAGAATTTTTCAAACTAAGATAAAAAAATTACAAACATTCACTATATGTGACCTGGTCTACGAAAAGGGAGCTTAGGTGCCAAAACAAAAAAAAAATTGAAAAAAAATAAATAAATTGATTTTTGGACACCTAAGTCCCCTTCTCGTAGACCAGGTCACATATATTTTTTAACGGATGATCCAAGTAGAGGTACTTTTTTCAAAAGCAGTCATGTTGTTTTTGTTCAGTATTGTTTGGAATTTCATCGTGCAAAGATTTACGCCTGAACAACTTTTACAAATCCTTCATTTTTATTACGAAAATTTAGGTTCAGTAAAGAATGTGCTTCGCTCAACTTACAGGTTTTGTCCGGAAAGTAATTGGGCTGAGTCGATTTAAAAAAAATGTATTGAAGCAATCATTGCAATTCTTTAAAAAAAAACTTTCAAATTAGGCTCCTTCTGCGTCGCTACAGCACTGCCAGTACAATGTCTAAGCACTGAAGGCGTCAGGGAAGGCATTCTCCGAAATAGCCTTGAAAGCCGAGGTGCATGTTGCTTGGATCCCCTCTGTCGTCTCAAATGCTTGGCTTTCAACGGCTTTTTCAGGCAAGAGAACCAAAAAGGCCGGGGGCCACATCTGGGCTAAAAGGCAGCTGCGGAAGCGTTGGGATGCCTTGGTTAAGTAGCTGTTCACGAGAAAAGCGGTATGAGCCGCGGCGTTGTCGTGGTACAACTTCCAATCGGCTGCGATGTCTTGTCAAACCCGATTGACCCTTCGTTTGAGTCTCTTGAGGACTTGCACGAAAAACTTGCCTTTAACGGTTTGTCCAGGAGGAGCAAATTCATGGTAGAGCATGCCTTTGATGTAAAAAATGAGCATCGTTTTCACTTTGGATTTGCTCATTCATCAGCGTTCCTTCCCGGCCCTGCAAAAAGACCTGATGCCATCGAAACGCACCATTTCTTGCTAAAGCAACATCTGGTTAAGCCTGATGGTTGATTATATCAAACGTCTCTGTCGCATATTTACCGTGTTTCACACAGAATTTAATCGTGTACCGCTGCTCTAACCAACGCTGCTTTTCGTCTTGCAGCACTCGCAGGAAACATATTGCGCGAATATGTTTGTCCCGATTCCCCAGGTGCTCGGAAATAACTAACCAGCCGCTCGTTGAAAATCAGTCCTACTACTTTCTATTTCGTCTTGGTCACCAAGATGGTATGATATCAAACCGTTAGATTTTTTTCTGTAAGGATATGTAAAGTCTAAAGCCTATGCGGGCTATGCAATCCTGCCCCGATTAAGGTCTCGGACCAAAACAACAAGTGTATCAGTAACCAGTTACCAGTCGAAATGCTCGAAGGAGTCATGGTAAATTGTACTCAATAGATGGACCATCTGAGACATAACCGCGACCAACATTTGAAAGGGTAATCTTCAAAAAAATTAAAAAAAAATCTTCTTACGAATGATAGTAAACATTTAAAGTTTCGTCGTGCGTTAAACCGGTCCAGTTGCCATGGTACACTAAAACGTCTATAACTTTGGACATAATTTAAATTGTGAAATACCACTTCAGGGAGATATTTATACCCTGAACAGGGTATATTAAGTTTGTCACGATGTTTGTAATACCCAGAAGGAAGCGTCGGAGACCCTATAAAGTATATATTTAAATGATCAGTATGTTGAGCTGAGTCGATTTAGCCATGTCCGTCTGTCTGTCCGTCCGTCTGTCTGTATATATACGAACTAGTCCCTCAGTTTTTAAGATATCCTTTTGAAATTTTGCAAACGTCATTTTCTCTTCAAGAAGCTGCTCATTTGTCGGAACGGCCGATATCGGACCACTATAACATATAGCTGCCATATAAACTGAACGATCGGAATCAAGTTCTTATATGGAAAACTTTCACATTTGACAATGTATCTTCACCAAATTTGGTATAGATTATTTTCTAGAGCAAAAATGTAATCTCCTAGAAAATTGTTCAGTTCGGTTAACTATAGCATATAGCAGCATATACAAACTGAACGATCGGAATCAAGTTCTTGTATGGACAACTTTCACATTTGACAAGATATATTCACGAAATTTGGTATAGATTATTTTTTAAGTTGTTCAGAAAGGGTTACTATAACATATAGCTTCCATACAAACTGGACACGTTACTAACAGAAATGCACCTTTAGCTCGGTGCAACCGAAGTTAACGTTTTTTCTTGTTTTTAATATCCAAACTAGCAAATTATGACTAGACCAGAATCACTCCGCTTTTTTCAATGTTAATTTAGTTGTACCTATATTAGAATAGTTTTACTATTTTAAATGAATGAAATTCTTAAGTTAATATGACTTTAAAGTGACAGGCAGGGACTAATTATATTACGTCTTTCGAAACTAGAGGATTATTAAAATACTATATATTTTTTGCAGAGAGGAGAATTCATTCACCAAATATATATCATTTTCTATAGCACTTTTTCAGTGCATTCAGTTCATTTAGTTCATTTAATCACTCACAGAAATGTGTTCGATTCACTAGTCACCAACGCTTGGCGAATCGCTATTATTTCACTTAGTATACCTCTACTAAAGATTGTTCTTATGACTACTTATGTACACTGTGATTAAAAGTATACATAAGTATATGTATTTGCGCTGACATCACGAAATGCTACCGAATTCCCTTTGCGCACCACAAATTAGGTCAAATGGCCACGCTTCCATGTCCTTTAAGTGCCGCTAATTTTGTTATTTCACCTTCTGATTCCCAGCACAACCGGCTACATCGGCAAATTTTCGCTGCTGAGCAAAGTTGTTGCAAATCAAGTTGTTTACATTTGTTCTAATTGCGAATACCAATCAGAGCGCGAAACACACACACACACACATGCTGCTATTGGTATTGGCACACATGTACGATGGAATTTGAAAAGTTAGTAAGAGAGCAGTTGGTTATACCCAGTGCACGTTTCAGGCATTGCTAGAGTATACGGTTGCTGACACAAAAGAAGAAGAAGAAAATTTTTCAATTTTTTTTTTTGATGAAAATTCTCTAACGCTCGTAGAGTATTTAATAGAACACTAGGGTTATTTACAAATTTAGTTTTGTGTAATATTTTTAATTACAACAATAATCTCGAGCGCCAAACGTATGTTGCGCCCGAAAGCATGCACCAATTGCCATCGACAGCCACTCGCAAGATCAACACGCGCAACATTTGCAGTCTCACCTAATTGTGAGCGGCGGCAGCGGCGCAGGCTCGGCGCGGCAATTTGCTCAACTAGTGATTTTGTGAATTGGCGAGTACACGACTGCACGCCTCATCACTGGCAACGTTGCCAAACGTGGCATGACAACAATGGCATAAAGCACTTAATTTGCCAGCGCTGGTTGTGTTGGCAAGGAGGCAGGCAGCCGGTTGAGGCGCGTGACATATTTTCACTTCCTGCAGCTAACGGTTCGTTCTTAGTTATTACCGAATTCGCAGCAATAAAAATTCGGCACAAAGCACACACACACGCACACATTCATAAATGTTGCTTACACATTGCTCGAGTGCCTTGGCAACGCCATCTTGCATGTAACTAGAAGTAGCGCTCGCATAACGGCACGTTCGCTCTTTCATGTCTACTGCTGCTCCCCTGCGCCGCTGCAGCCGCCACTCACCTCTTTCGCGTCGCTTTATTTGCCTAAGCGAATGTTTAGAATTTAATTAGGTTGTTAGTTTGCTGTCATGCCAGCGCTGCTGGCCAACAACAGCGCCGCTATAGCGCCATGGCGTGTTGGCGCTGTGGCAGCTGGAATAGCAACATCTGCATCTCTTCAGTGTGTTGGACGCAGTCATTTTAACTGAAATTGAATTAAGCCATTAACTTTGAGTCAACGGTGGTGGCTTTACTAACTTTATTGTTTTTGTTGTTCTTGCCAACTTGTATGCTTCAAAGTAACTGACTAGAAATTTTCGGCACACACACACACAGAGCCGCACGCAACGGCACTCGCTTGGTGTCTGCTGTTGAAAGTCGTGCAGCAACGCCTTGGCCACCGCTGCTGGTTTGCCTTCGCCTTCGCCTTTGCTTTGGCATGCCAGCACGCACTTGATAACTCAAATAAAACTCACACAGAACTCAAATAGCAACAAATGACAAGTTCTGGCGAATAAATTCAAGCTCATGCAGCGCAGAGTGGTGCTGATTGCAATTTATTTGTCTGATGTAGGTGAATTCTCTTAAATTTTATTTAAGTTTCTCAGCAAATGAGTGGACGGGGTCGTGTAAGCATTGGTAAAAATCTACATATACCAGATCTTTTGTTTGAAATTCGTGTATTTAAGAGGTCGCACTTTCTTCTGCTATAAAAATCCGTAGTTATTGTTAATCCTAAGGCTTTTAAAGTAGAAAAAATATAAAATAACATATAGATTAGGTGAGGTTAAGTGAAAAGGTCGATCCAAAAGTGTTAATCCAATTTGTTGAGCTGGTTGATATGACTATTTCGACAGATTCTCCGAAGATATGGCTGCCAAGATGTTTCAACCTTAGTTTTGCAAGAGCTGGAAAATTGAGGAGAAAGTGCCTGAATGTTTCCACATAACTTATACTCGTGCGTCAAAATTTTCAACGTCAACGCATGGACAACTAAATAATCAAAATAAATCTTACTGAGTCACCAGCAAAAACCCAAAA
Source organism: Bactrocera correcta (assembly GCA_027475135.1). Classification (NCBI taxonomy): domain Eukaryota; kingdom Metazoa; phylum Arthropoda; class Insecta; order Diptera; family Tephritidae; genus Bactrocera; species Bactrocera correcta. The sequence goes on along the minus strand of JAPZAG010000737.1, from coordinate 26,901 downwards.
AATGAAGAGAGCAAACAGTTCAATAAATCGTCCACGCTCTGAATTAGGCCAGAAGGATCTCACAGTCGCACAAGAGTTGATTGTTGACCAGCGCCTGCCTTCCTAATACATTTGTAAATATAATTGTTACTTCATTGTCGCCTTCAACCACCCACAGTCACCTCTCAACCGCTTGATTGGATACCAGGGAGGAATTTCATTTATTAGTCCTTTTGTTTATTCGAAATTTTCTTGTTTTCCGAAAAGTCGTTGAGAGAAACAACCTAAGTAAGCATTGCATTGTCCATTCCTTGTAGATGACTTAAAGAGCCTTTTCTCTTTGCAACCCGGTATTGTACAAATGTGCTCTGTCCAAACTAAAGCGATTTCCAAGCATTGAAGACGTCTCGGAAGGCATTCTCCGGAATAGCCCTGAGAGCCGAGGTTCATACTGCTTGGATCCCCTCTATCGTCTCAAAAGAAAAGAAACTCTTTGTCTCGGGATCATACGCAAAGATCCATGACTCGTCAACTGTGATTATGTTATTCAAAAATTGGGCGTCACTTTCACACATATTCAAATTTTCTTGGCACACTTCCATTAGCCGCAACTTTTGTGCTCCGTCACAATGTCAGATTTTGATAAATTTAACATCTGGGCAATTAAATGAATACTAGCGACGGTCTGCAGGTCCCCCAGCACGGTCTTTATCAGCGACCACTTCCCGGCTCTCCAAAAAGGCCTGGCGTTACCAAATCAAATCACTTCTTGCTAAACCAATATCTGGGTAAGTCTGCTTGATTATATCAAATGTCTCAGTCGCAGATTTACCGAGAGGAGACAACTGACCAGTCGCTCGTTGGTTAGCTAGGAACGCCTTCTTGCGAATCCACTAGGTACCCGCACGCTCCGAAGTACAGTCCAGGCGGAAGAAAATCAGTTCTATTATTTTTCGGACAAACCCTGTAGCTGCCACACAAACTTACCTAACGAAATCACATTCTGGTATGTAAGCCTTTTTATTTTTTGAAGGATATATAACACTAGAGGACCCCTCCACGTTTCACTGTGGCTGATACATAGATAATACTACCATCTATAAGATTTCTATTAGTTGGATTATAACTATTAGTTAATGAGATATAATATTTTGTGAAGCAACTTGAGTTAGTTTACAAAAAAATGGATCATAAAGCATTTCGTGTGTTAATAAAGCATTTGGCTTTTTGGGGAAAATACTGTTGAATTTGGGCTCAGGGAAATCCATCGTTGAAAAGATATTTGCTAACCTGGAAACAGGCGAAATGAGCAAAGTAGGTGCCTCCTAAGTTCATAATCCAACAAAAAAAAAAACAATAAGTGTTTAAGTGCTCTCTAATCGGAATAAAGCCGAAATTTTTCGTCAGTGATGGAAACATAGCTACATCATTTCCCACTGGAGTCCAATCGACAGTCATTGTAGTGAACTGCACATGATAAACCTGATGAACCGGTTCTCAGGCGTGGAAAAACGAAAAAGGCGGCGGGAAAGGTTATGAGTCATATTATATCATAACTTATGACATCAGTCTTTTGGGGTTTTGATGACTGATTCAGTTATAATCTATTACACTAAGTACTTGGTTGCAGTTCTTTCCTTCTATTCCAAATATTTAGCAAATGTATTATTTTTGAGAAGACTCAGTATAAAATTGTACGCATATATTCAAATGATTCCTACAAACATGAATTTTGAACAAATGCTTATGATTTAAAATATAATTTTTGTATTTATGAGTTGTATTAAATTTTGACATAAAGAGATAAAAGGTATCCTATGTCCTTACTCTGGTTCTAAGCTACCTCTTCACCAATTTTCAGCCAAATCAGTTCAGACGTTCTTGAGTTAAAATAGTGTAACTAACATCAACTTTCTTTAATATACTACTAGCAGCCCGTCCCGACATCGCAAGGGGTAGACAATTATTTATTTTTGGATATAAAACACTTTTTTTCACCACATTTTTTTTTTGTATTAAAAAAAGTCCCACAGTTATATTTGTATGTAAGTCTATATACGTTCAATTTCTTTGATGAATTAAAAAATAAAAATAATAATAATCAAAAAATTAAAATACTCGTAACAGTAATAAATAATGAATTCAGTCGTTTTTCAAATATTTTTGCCACTGCACGTGCTCAATTCTGCTAAATAGCAGCGACAACGTCGAATTCCTTACTTTGATTCTATCGGCTCTGTTAGCCGCCAAATCGAACATCATACAGAATTCAATTTACACCTTCTCTATACTTTACATTCTCTGGCTCGGCGCGCTTTCAGAATGCATCGCAAACAACGGCCACGGCGCTATGGCGGTTTTGTTTACTTTTTAAATTTTTTAATTCGTAATATCTTTTGAATGGAAAGTCCAATTTAAAAACTATTTTATAGGTAGTTAAATGGTCTTGACCATAAAATAATTTGTTTGGATAAGGATTATTATAAACACATAAATAGCATGGTTTGAATTTGGTTAGCATTTTCATTAATGTTTAAAATGAAAAAAAATTGTTGTAGTGACATAACTACAATAGTTGGACATATGCTACCGCGGAGTTTTTTGTAGACATTATGATGTTCTTCAATATTGTTGGACATTTTTTTGTTCTATCGCTAATAGTTTCGGCAGCGCATTCGACGGAAGACATTTTAAGGCTCATTTTTCTACTCCTTCGGTTACATTGTTCAAATTTTACCAAGGATCCCTAATTTTCTTTCAAAATGAAATGTAGCTTATGTCAAATTGGAAGAATGTAGCATTCTATTGGTGAAATAATTTTTTAAATCGGCCCAGTACCTTTTCAGCCTATTCATTACAAACATACAAACGTACAAAAATAGGTACAAATGCTTCCTATTTATAATATTAGCATAGATAAATAATACATTTCGTGCAGTGTTAAGTGTCTCTGATCAGCATGATCCAATTAATTCAATCACTTTAACACGCCACCAACTTCTTTGCTTCTTAGAATATACTTATATCAAACCACACGAGCTGGAAATAACACCTTTAATCTCTTTAAAGTTCCATTGCCCTCACGTTCAACACGCACATATGCAACGCTGCACATTTCACTGTACTCGCTACTCGCTACTTTATCACCTCACACTTCACTCGCATTTTTCTAATTTCCAACGTTGATTTTCACATTTCTCCTTCACTAATTAACCGGCAAAAGTAGCTTAAATTTCAAATAATCTTTTTAGTGCAACTCAACATAGTAGAAACTCGCTAGCCACAAGCGCAAACACAAAGCATAAGTGAAGTCAGCCGACAGTTGGCCGCAATCAATCCGGCAGCCACACTTCAACACCTCAGCAAATGCATTCAGGCTGTCAGCTGCTAAGTACACACACCAGTACACATTTGTAGACATTTATGTAAATGTATATGTGTATATATGTGTGTGTCTATTGTATGTATGACGTGCATTATGAGCTGCACGCGAGCGTGTGTAATAATATGATAGGCATTAAGGCTTCATTTACAGCGTCACGCTCATCCTCGTTGGCTCGCCCATTCACTCGGCCATCTATTCACGGCAGCACACACATGCAACATGGCACCTGCAGCGGTACCGAAACTCTGTATGTTAATTTTTTGACTTAGCGGCAATGCTAAACTACTTGGCAAGTAACTACTTCGCTGGCAACTAGTTGCTTACTAGTACGCCTCAGTACTGTAGTCGGATTCTCGTGATTTTGAAAAAAAATTAATGATTTTTTGCATTAAATACAAGTATATTTAGTTTTAAATGCATTTATTCACATTTTTAAGATTTGCTGAAAAAGAAACAAATTTTGAAAAAAAATTTTAAAAAATATCGCTGTGTATTGACACTTCTTCTTTTGCAACCGAAATCAAGTAAGTTATGATGCTGTTAGCGCTGGTATTGCCGCGACTTGTTTGTGTTGCTCACAAATGCACATTTTAGCGGCAGACGGCGGTCTGCTTTTGTTGCCTGGTGGACGCGAAACCAAAGCCACCAAAGCTTTTCACTCACCTCAACATGCAAATACGCTTTGTGTATGTGTGTGTGTGTATTTGTGTGGCAGGCAACAACCGGCGCTGAGCACATACATATGTATTTGTATATCTGTCATTCGCGCTAAACAAAAATCACAAAACATATTGCAACAGCAGCGACGACGGCTACGGCGACGGCGGCGCGACAATAAACAAGCACAAAAACACTTTTCACACCTTTTTTACTCACCATTTGCACCACTGAATGCATTTGCATGTGTGTGCGGCTATTTGTTGTTGTTGCTTGTGTTTGTTTGTTTTCGCTGGCTTGCATGTTAATAGTGTTTTGCGTTTATTATGTGTGCACACACACACACATGCGCACGCTTGTGACATTTTTCTTGTTGTTCCAGCGCTTTTTGTTGCATGTTGCAAGCAACTTCTGTCACTTCAACACCCTTACGGCTGCAACAAGCGTCCATTTAGAGCCCTCTAACGCTTTCTTTATGCACCGCGCATACAACTCTATTTGCAAAGTGTTTTTGTTTTTGTTGTAATTGTTGCCTGGCACTCAACACGATTCTATGGATTCTATGGGCACTCACACGCTTACAATGTAGAAGTAATTTTCACCATTTTTCTTAATTTTCCTTTTTGTACACGCTATCTTTGGTGTTTGTGCTATTGTTGTTATTGCGCATACACGCTGCATGGATAGCGTGTGACAACGGTAAAATATACCATTCAGTGTTGCCACATGCATGCATAGTTAAATTTAAACACTTCGCACTTGCCACAAAATATGGCGATTTGACCGCGTGCAAAATACACATTCGCTCATGCATGTGCCTGTGTGTGTGTGTGTGTGAAATATTTCGTTTCAATTCTGTTTTGTACACGACGTTGTGATGACAGATAGGCCACATAGTGCTCATAAGCGCCCAGTTATGCACATTTCAGCATACTATGTCCATAACTCGTTTCCTTTCATCGGCTGTCGTTTATGTACTGTCACTGCCCGGGCCGTGAGTTGTTGTCTTGAGTGCGCAATAAGCGGCGTCTTGACAGAAAATACACCGATTTGCGGAAGTACTCTCCGTCCACATGCATCATTTGCTTTAAATGTGTTTGTTTTCATGGCTTTTTGATTGCAAGTGGTGTCTTTATGAGAAGTGATTCGCCTAAAAGTATGCAATGTTGATGTAATGGTTGGTTTGAACGAGCATACTCATATATTGTATTTTGAGCGACAAATTTTAAACGTTTCTTTGGTTTTCATGCAGCTTTATTTACATATATTTTTATATTATGTACATTAGGGTGGTTCAAAAAAAAGGTCTGTTATGATTTTTTCGTATACCCAACCGTTTAAAAGATATTAATAGTTAAAGTTTGATTATTTTTGGAAAATTTCTTTATTTCTTATTAATTTTATAACTCAATGAAAAACAAAAATTTTTTGAATGATGAAAGTCATAGTTTTGTAGGAGATTTACTGCTCTATAAAAATGGTCTCCTATGATTTTTCGATTAAGTTAAGCGTTTACAAGATATTCATCGTCCAACATCAATGCATATTAAGGTGGATAAAAAAAAAATTTTTTTTTCGTTAGATACTCTGAAAAATATGTTCCTAGGCACCTCTAAGAAATCCTCTCCAAAAACCTATGAGTTTCATCATTCATAATAATTTTTTTCATTGAGTTATAAAATTCAAAAGAAATAAAAAATGTTCCCAAAAATAATCAAACTTCAACCGTAATATCTTTTAAACAGTTGAGTTTACGAAAAAATCGTGAGGACCGTTTTTGTAGAGCATTCAATTTCCTACAAAATCAAAGGAACAAGATATTTTTGAAGTAGTTGGTAGCGAGATATAAATGTTTCTATCTGAACTGTATGTAGGAGGACCTTCCCGTTACAATTAAAAACACATATTTGGAAAGGCTTTCTTAGAGGTGTCTAGGAACCTATTTTTCCGAGTACCAATCGAATTTTTTTTTTTTTTTTTTTTTTAATCACCCTAATGTACATATAGTACACTTATATATATATATATATAGTACATATGTTTCTATGTATATGCAGGTACGAGTACCTTATATGTGACCTGGTCTACGAAAAGGGGGCTTAGGTGTCAAAAAAAAAAAATAAAATAAAATAAAATAAAATAAAAAAAAAAAATAAAAAAATTGATTTTTTGACACCTAAGCCTCCTTTCCTTTTTCGTAGACCAGGTCACATATAGTAGTTAACCAGCCTACCTAGACAGCGATGCTGCTGACATAGAAGCAAAAGCATTTCCATCAAAAAATTAAGCCAACATTGTTGTCATTGTAATAGTATTTTAAAGATAATATTTTAGTGAAAAAATGGTGCACAATTTAATTTCGAAAGCTGCATTTAAATGTAAACATAAAGATCATATTCGAGCCGCACATTTTCGTGTACAATTAGAGGTTTGAGTGCAACCTGAGCCAATATAATATTTATGGCGATCTATAAAAAATGTTGAAATCCTCTGGTATCCAATCCGTGCTGCCAACATCACGAATACTGTGAAACACATTTTCAACGAATCGGTAGCCATGACTTCATTAGTATGATAAAATTTCAAGAAAACTACTTGTTCAATTTATGTGCAAACAGCTTTCAAACACACACTAATTGATCTACGGAAACGTAAAAATAGATTGCACTAATCTAAGAATAAAATAATATTAGATCAGATGGTATAATGAAAACCATTTCGGGTTAAACCTGCTCAGAAAGAATATTTTTACAGAGGGCCTAGGCGTATGAGTAATCTTTTTCAATAAAAGCACTACAAAAGTTTTCTTTAAATAAAATAAAGACGTTTTGGAATATCAATGAAATTCTTTATTTCTGTGAAAGTACATTCGATTCCATTATGTATGGAAATCGATTTCTTTTGCATGGCCACCACGGGCACGCTTGCAGAAGCCCAGACGCTGAGCTCAATTTTTGACGGGTTTCATGCATAAATCCACCGATACTGCTGCAATTTCATGTTCGATATTGGTATGAAGTTCATCAATCGTTGGCTGGTTGGCATATATCATAGCCGCAGCCCTACAGGGAACAGTCGAAAGGTGTCAAATCACACGATCGAGGCGGCCAATTGACTGAGCCAGTTCGTGAGATAACATGTTCACCAAACTTTGTTTTCAATAAATCGATTTTGACATTCGCTGTGTGACTTGTGACACCGTTCGATTAAAACCATATATTGTCCAAGTCCAATCATTCAATTCGATGAAAAAATATTTCGTTATCATTGGGCGGTAGCGATTCCCATTCACGGCAACGTGTCGGTCTTAGTCATCATGGAAGAAGTACGGCCTATAAACCGCACCAAACCGTAATATTTTCTTGAAGCAATGCTGACCCATGGAATGCGTGTGGACTGCTGCCATTCAGCCAGAAATAAACCTCATCGCTGAAGATGATTTTTCGCCTAATTCACGAATATGCGACGATTCTGGTGGTCAAGCGGCTTCAGTTCTAGCGTCAGTTTGATTTTGTAAGGACGTAGGCCGAGATCTTTTCGCAACGCTTGTTAACGAACTGTGAGAGACTGATTTGATTCTTAATTGATGCGCTAGCGACAGCAATATTCTCGACATTAAGGGCACTTCTTTGTCCCACTGGCACCAAAACATTTTGTACTATGACTGTGGATTCAAATTTTCCAACTAGACGTCGAATTGTTCATCTGACAGGATGATTATGACGACCATAAATTGTACGTAGCGCTCTTAAAGTCAAGATCACTGCTTCCGAATTTCGGTAGTAAATTGTAATAATTTCGACTCGTTGTTGGATCGTATATCTTTCCATGATGAAATGGCAAACCTTACCGAGGAGAAATGTTAAAAGCGCTGGAAAAAATATGGCATCGTTTGCTGTCCCTATGGAACTACTTTTGTAGCTCACTATTGAAAATACCTATATTCTGTTGGGTTTCATCTTTATATTTTATTCTAAAACTGTAAGTTTTTTAAATTGTGTCGTTGTATTGCCAAAAAAGCTTTTCAAAAAAAACATTTTACATTTATAGCTCCACGGCTTTCTAATTGATGGATTTTTAATAAATTTTAACTCTTTTTTACATAATATTTTCAATGCAAGAATAAGAAAAATAGCCGTGGAAAGTTTTAAAAAGGAAAAAATAATAAAGAAAATAAAAAATTTTTAGAAAAATTTCCTGAATACATACAGAGACAACTTGGACACCAAAAATAAATCTAAGCTGGAAATATTTTAACGACTGAAGCATGGAGCCGCAACAATTGTTTGGTGAAATCTTACTTGGGCTCGCCGAGTTTTAAGTGGAATAGTTCACAGACGCGAAGAGTATTAAGACCCAAGATGGCGCTGTTCTCTAAGTGTTGAATTTAAGAAGTTAGGAGTAGTTAGAATTTTCAAAAAATTAATTTTGTTTTTGCATTTTCGTTAAGTGTAATATCTTATAAATATTCCCTGAAAATTTCACGTTGATCCGATAATTAGTTTTCGAGTTATTCGAGAAATAAGAAAGAAAGCTCGGGCACTTCAAAGCAAAAATTTTGCCTTTACCCTAACGCCTTTTTCTCAAAACTATGTTTTTTGAATCGGTAACAACTGTAACTCGAAAACCGTTCAGTAGATTTTAATGCAATTTATGCAGCTTTTAGAATACATAATAAACTAGGGCCTGATAGAACGATTTTTATTTTTTCGAAAATTTCGATTTTTTAAGACCAATTAACTGTTGATTTTTTACCAAAAATTAGAAAAAAATTCCTGAGACCACCATTTTGTTAATTTTGAAAACAAAATAGAATTCGTCGATCAGGCCCGGGATAATCTATTTATAAAACTAATTTTTTTTCCGATTGTTTTTAGATGAATCTCCAAGGACTTATGCTTGTCACCGCAAGTACCTTTTTTGAAACAGGCTCAACACAAACAACTATAACTTTGGAAATTAAATTTTTTTTTTTTGAAATTTTCGTGACTTCAAGTTAACATATCCTATAATAATGCACATTACTACTTTTGTAAAATAACATGATTTAGTAGCAAAAAAAAATACCGAAAACTCTCATTTTTCGTGCCTCTGACCCCTAACCCCTAACCCCTTAAGATCGTGGACTGACATTTAGATGTTGGCTCTGTCATTCTATTGTCAATTTCCGATTGTGCAGAGATGTTAGGAAATGAAGAAAAGTCGACACTTTTCAAAATGTATTATTTCATAATATATTATATACAAGTATATATAACATATATATATGTACAATACACATAAATATTTATGTTAATTTAAATAAAGTCGTTAACCTCATCACTAACTTTATAAATATTAAGAATAAGAAAAGTTTAACGTCAGCTCACTTTCCTTTAACCCGCTGATGACTTCAAAACAGCGACACTTAAAAGTGGGTTTGTATCGCAACAATGTTGGCATGGCGTTTGGCCAGGGATGCAACACATCTCACATGTCCGCGTGTAATTTAACGGGATATCATCGTCACTATAATACAGAGAGAAATACAGTTAACAAAAAGAAATAATATGGACAATCGATATAAGCACTTACTCCGAATATGAGGGGAGCAGTGGGGTGAGAACTGGAGTATCTGCGCCGTTGCCTTTGTTGGCTGTGGGTATGCTCTCCTGTTGTCGTTGTGCCGGAATTTGTGGCGCATATGGTGATGTAGGTTGTTGGTTAGAGTTGTTGTATTGAGAAATTAGATTTGTCGTTGTTGTTGTTATTTGTGGTTTAAAAAATTGTAGCAGTTGTTGTTGGGGTTGGTGAAACTGCTGTGGTTGCTGTGTTTGAAATTGCTGTTGCTGCTGCTGTGGTTGTTGACCTACTCGCGAAAAATTTGTGATATTGTAGAATTGTTGTTGTTGTTGTCGCTGCAGATAACTGTTACTTGGAAAATATTGCTGACTGCTTGCTAATTGTGTCAGCGATGACAATGCTTGTTGTTGTTGTTGTTGTTGCGGACGAAATTGTTGCAAATATTGTTGCTGCTGCTGCTGAGAAGTGAAAGCAAAGCGTTGTTGACCGCCACCACTATTGGCTTGTAGTTGTTGCACTTGTTGCCCTGGCGTTGCCACAAAATATTTCACCACAGGCTTGACGACCGAGGATGTTTGAGACGCACCCTGTTCATGCAAATTCCTGATAAGACGAATAACAAGCATAATTAATTATGTGGCAACACTGAACGCTCTGTAAGAGCAACGATAATTAAAATTACACGTAAACTCAAAAAAATACGTTGTAATTAATAATCGACTTCACTACCTTTGTCGGTGTTGGTATTGTTGTTGCAGCGACAGTTCGAATGTTTGTCGTTTTACACGCATAACCGTTTTTTGCTGCCGGCAATTAATCGCATTCGCCGCATCAACACTCGAAATGCAGAATAACAGCAAAAACAACAATAACAAATTGTACATGAATTTCATGTTTTTATTTAATTGTTAAGTTCGAAAAATTTTGAAAAATTTTTCTTTATTTCACACTCAAATTTTTCCAAACTTTCCAAACAACTCTTAATTTAAACTATTGTAAATTTGTGTTTCACTCGCGATTTCCAAAAACCTTCTCAAACTGGCCACTGCTTGCTGCCAACTGATCGCTCATTAACTGTTGCTCGCAAGCTAAACTCGCACAGGTCGCTACTGCCAGCTGGTGTGGTCTTTACTGCGGAAGATCAATACGAACATCGCCGATATTAACGCGATTCATGGTGCTGATAATAGGCTTTGCGCATATTCTGCGCTATTGTCCGCTTCTGAGACGTTGTTTGTTGTAGTTTCTATTTCCTTAACACATTTTTGCTCGTCATTTTGTGTTGCTATTATTATTATTGTTCTTTAAGAGGCTTACAAGGGACTTAACTCTTCGATTGAGCATCTTATACGCTATTAGTTAATTGTTCATTTAATATAACGGGTGATACAAGTAGAGGTACTTTTTTCAATAGCCATTTTTTGACAGAAAAGAATGTGTTTAGCGCGCTTCGCACAATTTTTGGTCAACATAATTGGCCTACTGAGCGTACTGTTCGTAACACCACCACTCATCTTGAGTCTCAGCATTCATTATTGGATAATATTCGTCCGAATATACCACGTCCAGCGCGCAGTGAAAAAAATGTAGCAGCCATAGCTGAGAATGTACACGAAGACTGTGGAAAGCCGATTCCGCGCCGTTCTCTTTGAAAATATTTAAGAACTGCCATTTCATTTAGAAGAAGAAACGGTTTGGTGTGGTTTGTGGGCCAGTAAAATCATCGGTCCATATTTCTTCAAAAATAATGATTGGTGAGAACGTAACCGATACGTAAATTTGATGACTGAAATTGAATCATAATCTCAAAGACATTTGGTTTCAACAAGATGGCGCCATTTCCCAAACATCACATCAGTCAATGGATTTATTGAGACAAAAGTTCGGTGAGTAGATAATTTGATTTTTTGGGCCGGCCTATTAGCCACCAAGATCGTGTGCCATCGCACCGATAGACTTTTTCCTTTGAGGATATTTAATGTCTAAAGTCTTTACGGACAATCCTGCTTCAGTTCAGGCCTTGGAGCGAAAAATCACCCGTGACATTCGCCCAAATTGGACTCAACGTATGGAACATCTGAGACGTAGCCACGGTCAACATTTGAAATTGTTAATCTTCAAAAATTAAATGCCAAAGAATAGTCTTTCGAAAGATAATTAACATTTCCCAATAAATATACTCTCGCAACAAAGTTGCTAAGCAGAGTATTATAGTTTTATTCACATAATGGTTGTTTGTAAGTCCTAACACTAAAAGAGTCAGATATAGGATTATATATACCAAAGTGATCAGGGTGACGAGTAGAGTTGAAATCCGAATGTCTGTCTGTCCGTCCGTCCGTGCAAGCTGTAACTTGAGTAAACATTGAGATATCATGATGAAACTTAGTACACGTATTTCTTGGCTCCATAAATCGGCTCACTGCCACGCCCACAAAATGACGAAAACCGAAAACCTATAAGTGCGAAAAGTATCGCATTAAGGAGGAGCATATTTGGACGTAATTTTTTTGGAAAAGTGGGCTTGGCCCCGCCCCCTACTAAGTTTTTTGTACATATTTCGGAAACTACTATAGCTATGTCAACCAAACTCTATAGAGTCGTTTCCTTCAGGCATTTCCATATACAATTTAAAAATGGAAGAAATCGGATAATAACCACGCCCACCTCCCATACAAAGGTTATGTTGAAAATCACTAAAAGTGCGTTAACCGACTAACAAAAAACGTCAGAAACACTAAATTTTACGGAAGAAATGGCAGAAGGAAGCTGCACTTAGGCTTTTTTTTTAAAATTGAAAATGGGCGTGGCGTCGCCCACTTATGGACCAAAAAGCATATCTCAGGAACTACTCGACCGATTTCATTGAAATTTGGTATATAATATTTTCTTAACACCCTGATGATATGTACGAAGTATGGGTGAAATCGGTTCACAACCACGCCTTCTTCCAATATAACGCTATTTTGAATTCCATCTGATGCCTTCTCGGTATAATACATACATATAAATGAAAATACAATTCAATACTCAAAGTACACAAATTGATCTAATCTAGTTAATTTTACAGCAAAATAAAAAAATATGTAAATGACGGATAATGAAATCTCGATTATCACTTTATCATGCGAAAGTATAAAATGTTCGGTGACACCCGAACTTAGCTCTTCCTTACTTGTTTTGAAATACCCTTTGTCGGGATATGTCGACGTATGGGGCCGATATCGAATAATTAAAAGATAATCAATTTAAGCGTGAACGTTATAAAATGCTGGTTTAATATTCAATTGTTTGTATATAAAAATATATGGGTATGTGTGTTTGTTAATTGTATTAATCTGTAAACATATGTAATTCTAGATTAATTAATTCAAATGTTGTAACCTGATGTGGATTATGATTCTTTTATCCTGTGTACTTGTTGTTGATCGAAATGCTGCTTCCTGTGTTTGTCCACTTGAAAGGGAATGTATCACTGGTGTTTTCACTACCAATATCGTATAATAAATTATTCACTTTAGATATTTTCACTTGCTGTCGGCGGGATAATAATGCCTTTTTTTGGTGAAAGCGCGGGAAAATCGTCTCCTTCATTCCTCCTTTTTCGCCTGTTGCGTGAAGTTGGGGCGGTTTATACTCCTCTACATTACGCCTCTATTACTTTTTGTAATTTGTGGGAGTAATGCAGAGGAGTATTTGTTTGGATTAAACATCCCGGCCACCTTGCAGAATCTGCGAAATAATTGAGTATTAATAGGGTAACTGATTGGGTATTGAAAAAATTGAGATTTTTTTTTTGAGTATTTATCAGCAATATACTTATGGTTAGATGGTGCCAGTAAGGGTCCAGCCAAATGCTGTATTCTGCGCTACCACCGTACCATTATCGGGTTTGAATAGTCCATTTCTGATGATTTGAGGGTACACATCTGCTCCAATCTCCAACGTTATCTCCCTGTTGCTGTGGAATTGAGGGTCAGCGAGAACTAAGTGTTCAAAGCGCATTTGCACATCGTCGCTTAGATCTCGCTCATAGGGTTTTTTGGGTAGCTTGTGGGTGATAACTGCGTTACATTCCAGAGAAAACTTTGTGTCATTATTTGAGCTGATTTGTATGCTACAAATACGATACGTGTTGAGGTATGTAATTGGCAGTTTTAAGTGTTTGACGAGTTCAGCTGCTATATTCGTGATTTTGAGGGTAGGGTTTAAAATGGCTCGAACTTTATGCCATTCACCATCGCATCTTAATCGTATCTTCAATGTGGGTACTAGGGTCTGCTTAGCCAGTAAGGATGGTAGTCGGGTCTCTATTGCAAGTGGATGTTTCTCCACAACATTGGCATCGTTGGTCGGGTATAGCCTCGGATGTCCGTGTAGGGATGAATGATGTTTTCCATGACAAACGGAACATCTATTTTTGCTTGTACATCCTTCTGTCTTGTGCGACCTGGCTAAGCAATTAACGCAGTAGTGGTATTTTATTACTGCTTCGTATTTTTTGTTTATATTATATGCCGAGTACGTAGCGCAAGTCACTAGACGGTGGTCTTTTTTGCATATTCCGCAAGCGACATGACGGGATGATGTGTGTTTTCTTCGATGTGAGATCGTTTTTCGTGTTGTACGATCATCACATTCCTTTTCTTCCCGAATAGTGGGAAGGGTTGACTTGAAACGTTGAATACGTCGGGACATCGTTTCGTCTTCCGAAATCGGTGTGATGCTACGGGTTGCGCTACGGGACCGGATGGTAATTGCTGAGCTCATGCGACGAGGTTTGGGTGAGTTGGTGATTGTTGGGCTCATAGAACGAGGTTTGGGTGAGTTGGTGATTGTTGGGGCCATTTCACTAAAAAAGAAGAAAAAACTTGTATGTTATTCTGTGTTTAATATCACAATTTTTGTGAGGGGGGCGGGTTACTGTGCCTTGAGCAGTTCGGATTTCAACCACTCGTGTTTTATGGTCTAACCCGGGGGAAGATCTTTTGGATTCGACCGAGCTTCCATTCGTTGGGTGAAGTATTGTCGTTTCTTATAACGACTAAGTCGTTAACTTCAACATTACGATGTGGGTATTTCCATTTATATCGTTTGTGTAGTTCCTTAAGGTACTCTTCCTTCCATCTCTTGCAAATGTGCTGGTAGAGTATTTTTAGTTTCTGCCATCTGTTAACGATGCTTAAATTTACATCCTCTAAATTGGGTTCGGCAGGGGTTAGAAAGGGGGGTACCTATAAGGAAGTGTCCTGGAGTTAGAGGTTCCAAGCTTGTTGAGTCATCACTTATGGGGCTTATGGGTCGAGAGTTTAAACAGCTTTCAATGCGGGTCAATAGGGTAGCAAATTCTTCGAACGTGAATTTTTGTAGTTTTGCGATCTTTTTTAGGTGGGTTTTTAGACTTTTTACGCCTGCTTCCCATAATCCACCCATATGTGGAGCTCCTGGCGGGTTGAAGTGCCATGAGATATTTTGATGGCTATGGAGAGATGCAATTTGAGTTCGAAGTGTATGTAAGAATTCACGCCGATCTTTAACTAGCAACTGTGAAGCTCCTATAAAGTTTGTTCCGTTGTCGGAATAAAGATTGGCGGGGCATCCACGCCTCGAGAAGAAACGAGAGAATGCTGCTAGGAAGGCTTGTGTAGTGAGATCGCTAACGGGTTCGAGATGTATTGCTTTAGTTGAGAAGCATACAAATACACATATATATCCTTTGGTGATTAGACATGCTCTCCCAGTGTAGTTTTTGATGTCATAGGGTCCAGCGAAATCGATACCAGTGTTAGCAAACGGCCGGGTTAGGATGGTTCGTTCATTTGGAAGAGCTGCCATTATTTGGGTTTGTTGTGCCTTGTTGTGTATGATGCACGTTTTGCATTGATGAATGATTGTTTTAATCAGCATCTTTGCTTTGGGTATCCAGAACTCTGTCCTTAGGAGGTGAAGAACTAGCTGATTTCCGCCGTGTAGCGTTGATAAATGGGTAAATTGAGTTAGTAATTTTGTCATACGGCTATTATAGGGTAATAGGATAGGGTGACGCTCGTTATATGATAGTGCTGCGGAATTAGTTAATCTTCCGTCACTTCGCATAACTCCTTTAGGGTCAATGAATGGATTTAAAGTCAATAATGAACTTTTCTTATGTATTTGGGTTTTACGGGTCAATGCATCATATTCTTCTCGGAAATGTGTTTTTTGGGTTTGAATAATTAACTTCATTCGGGTTGTTTTGAACTCTTCCGGGGTTATTTCGTGGTTTAAGTAAACAATTCCTCGCCTCCTTGGTGAGGCATTTGCGCAAAACCTGAATAGGTAAGCGATAACGCGAATAGCTCTGGGGAATGAGGAAAACCATTCTAGTATATCCTCTTGGGTGGTTATCGCAAACGTCTTAACGGGTTTGAACTCCACGGTAGTGTTGTATGTTTTCTCCGATGCTGGAAAATGCTCCTTTTCGTGTTGTAGCCATTGGGGTCCATGCCACCAGAGGTTGTAATTCAATAGATCGGTGGGTGTACATCCTCGGCTTGCCAAGTCTGCGGGATTGTCTTGGCTTTCCACATGGTTCCAATTATCGACTCCCACTTTCTCGGTGATTGCAGCTACTCGATGTGAAACGAAAGTGGTCCATGAACAGGGTGGTTTGTTTAACCAAGCAAGAACTATGGTTGAGTCAGTCCAAAAATAATTTTTATATTGGGTTAGGTGAAGTTGGGATAGAGTAGAGTTAACAAGGTTAGCTAGCAGAACCGCTCCGCAGAGTTCCAATCTAGGTAGGGATACGGTTTTAATGGGAGCAACTCTTGTTTTTGAGACTAAGAGAGTTGTCCATATTTTGTCTCCAACTGAAACCCTTATATAAAGTGTCGCGGCATATGCTTTTTCTGAAGCATCAGAGAAACCGTGGAATTCAATGGTGGCTGTTGGCTTGAAATAGGTCCACCTGGGTATTTCAATTTTGTTTATGTTGTCGTAATCCTTTACGAAGCTGTTCCATCGATGAAGGGTGAGGGGCTTCAGGCTTTCATCCCAGTCAGTTTTATCCAGCCATATTTGTTGCATAATTATTTTTGCCGTGATTATTATTGGACTAAGCCAACCGGCTGGATCAAACAATTTTGCTATGGCTGATAAAACTTCACGTTTGGTGTATGCGGGTTTTTTCTCCATTGGGTTGACGAGGAAGAAAAATGAATCCTTTTTGGAGTTCCATCGAATGCCTAGGGTTTTGGTGTTCTCGGGTTCCGAAAAGGGTTTAGTGTTTCCGTCTCTAAAAGATGATCCTGTGGAAGTCCTTTCAGAATGTGTGGGTCATTGGAGGTCCATTTTCGCAGAGCGAATCCTGGGGTCTTCAGAGCGGAAATGAGTTCATCTCGTGCTGACTTTGCCGTGGTCAGGTCATGTGTTCCAGCTAAAACATCGTCTACATACATTTCCTGGCGAAGTATTTTGGCTGCTAATGGGTGGGTTTCTTCAACATCATCGGCTAGCTTCATGAGGGTACGGATCGCTAAATACGGCGCACAATTTATGCCGAACGTGACTGTTTGCAATTCGAAGTCTTCTATTGTGTCTTCCGGGGACTTTCTAAATAATATCCTTTGGAACTGAGTGTGTTTAGGGTCTACGAGTATTTGCCGGTACATTTTCTGAATATCCGCATTAAAAACGAATTGGAAGAGTCGCCAATTTGTTATCAGAATGACAAGGTCTTTCTGTAAAGTAGGCCCGATATGTAAGACGTCATTCAAGCTTTTGTGATTTGACGTGGGGCAAGATGCGTTAAATACCACACGCAATTTCGTGGTTATACGGTCGGGTTTAATGACCGCGTGGTGTGGTAAGTAATATTGGGTCGCTTTACCAGAAGGGTCATACTCTACTTTCTTCATTTGTCCGAGTTCCAAATATTCCATGATTGCTTTGTCGTATTCTGCTTTCACTTCGGGTTTTTTAAGTAAAGCTCGTTCATTTCTGAGAAATTGGGCCAACGCTATATGTCTAGATTGCCCGATATCAATATTGTCGGGTTCTTTGAAGGGTAGGGTTACTATATAGCGCCCATCTGGATTACGACGGGTAGTTTTTTGGAAAATTTCCTCACAAATTTGGTCCGATTTGGAAACTACGGATTCCTTTGGGATTTCCTCCACCTCCCAAAAACGTGTGAGAAGACTCTCGGGATTCACTTTATTGTGAAATGATACTATGGCGGAATTTTGGGAGGGTTGAGTTATGGGTCCGGACAATATCCATCCGAATTCTGTCTCTTGAGCTAAGAGTGAACCTAGTATGTTCCTCTTTACTCCATTGAGTAAAATACTTGGATAAATATCACTGCCGATTAATATATCCACGGGTCTGGGTTTGTGAAATTGGGTGTCGGCTAAAGTGAATCCAAGATTTTTAAGACACTGCTTTGGATCTATAAGGTATGAGGGTAAATTATCAGTTAGGCTACTTAGTATAAATGCCTGTGCTGATAGCTTATAATTTGTATTTAAGGGTGAGCAAAGCGTGATTTCACAAATGTTCGTTGGTGTTGCTGAAACTGCATTGTTTAGTCCGGTCACTTGGGCTGATACAGAGTGGGTGGGTATATCCAAGCTTCTCTGAAGTCTTCGAGATATAAATGTGGCTTCCGATCCTGAATCAATAAGGGCTCTCGCGGAATATCGCTGGCCATTATGTTCTATTTGAACCATTGCAGTACCGAGTAATATCTGCTTCCTACTTGGGTTGGGTGGGTCTTGGGTTGATGATATAGTGGACTGTATAGTTGTAGTGTAGGCTTGCCGATTTGTATTTGTGCTTTGGGTGGGTAGTGCGGTACTTGAAGCGTTTTCATGGTTCGAACTAGTGACGTTTGGTATTTCCGGAGTGGATTCAGGTCGAAAGCTGGATTCTCTGTGTATCAGAGTATTGTGTTTTTTGTGACACTTACGACACGAGAATTTACTCACACAGTTCTTGTAGCTGTGTGATATGGCCAAGCAGTTATAGCAATAACCATATTTTTTGATTGTGGAGATACGTGACTCCACATTCATTGCGAGAAATTTGGGACATTCTCGAATAGGGTGCTGCTTTTTACAGAGCTTACAGCTTTCTGTATCTGTATTATGTTGAGTAAAGTTGAAATTACTATTTCTTTGGGTATTAGAGGGTCTAGCAATTGGCGTTTCAACCACGTTTGCATGAAAAGTGTTGTATTTCTTTTCATCTGTTCTTTTAATTGCACCGGTGTGGAATGGGGGTAATTTTGCTACTGAAGCTTTGAAGTTTCCAACAGATTCGAGGGTTTTGTATTTGTGGGTTAAAAAACTGTCGAAATTTGACCACGTTGGTATATCTGAATTATCAGCTAGGGTATATTCAAACATTTCGAGAGTTTGTTTAGGTAGTTTGGAACTACAAAGATATATTAATATCGGATCCCAGCTTTGTGTGTCAATCTCAAGATTGTGTAAATTGGTTAAAACGTTATTGACCGAACGTTGTAAGCTTTTTATAGCACAACCTGTTTCCTGAGTTACTTGGGGTAGGTTAAAAAGGGTCTTTAATTGGGTGTTTACCTGCAACCTCTTATTTTCGTATTGGTCGACTAAATTTTTCCAGGCGAGTATGAAACCATCATTTTTTAGGGGTGCGTTTTGAATAACCTCTCTTGCTTCTCCTCGGGTCTTCTGAGTAAGGTGAAAGAGTCTTTCAACATTACTAATCCTAGGGTTACGGATATACAGGGCTGTAAACATATCCCTGAAGGTGGGCCAAGTTGTGTAATCTCCGTAAAAGATGTCGGTGTCGCATGGTGGAAGGTGAACTGCAGGAGCGAAATCCATCATTGTGGCTTCTGAAGTCCTTTCCTTAATGGGTTGGGTTGACACTTGTGTTTTACGCGCATCTACATCTTCGTTGATGGAAGCTAAGCAAGAGAGGTACATTCGATAACTTTTTTGATATTTTTCTTTCACTTTAAAGAAATCGATGGTTTCATGACTTTCGCGAGAAATTCTTCTGATCGCATCGTATGAGCGCTTTGCTTTTTCATAGAGCGAATTTAGTTCGACCCTTTTAATTTCTAAGGTATAGACCGATTCATCTTCACTTTGGGTCTGAAGATGGTCTTCCACGAATTCAATTAAATCCGTTGTTGTGATTTTGAAATCTTCCATTTCCATTGTTGGGTAAAATATCTTTGATTTTTGGGTTAAATGAGAAAATGAGTCGCGTAGGGTTATGAAAATGTAAGAAAACAAACTTTAAAAAACTTTTGTATAGTGATTTATTTATTTTCAAAATTTCAAATTAATTGGCTTGTTCTTATCTCGATGGTGTCCGATTGTTAATGTTGATGCGAAATTATTAAATTTCCGATGAATCGTAGAAAAAAATCGATAAATAAAAAATTTGCAGGGTTTTGCACTTTTTCCTACTGGGTCACCTTTTTAATTTCCTACTGGGTAATTGTCTTTTGACGCGCTGTTCGCCAACAAATTTTGTCATCAACAAATATAAACGAATGGGTGCGCTATTCGTATGCAGGTATGTAGCGGCGGGTGTATATTTATTTATATATATAATTTGAGTTCAACGAGAAGAATGCAATAGCCGACGGCAAATTATATGCATATATTTTATTATTGCACTTCTTCTCTTGGGTAAGTATATGTAAATATGTGTATATACATATAATTAAATAGTGCAGATCAAATTTTTGTTAACCCAATAAAACAAATAAATTGTGCTTAAGTCGGTTTAAGGACACAATTTGGCAATTGGGTGTTTTTTAACAATTTTTTGATTTGCACTTTATATTGTATTATTATAATATATTTAGAAATATATGGGTCGCACTTACAAATTTTTTCCGGTTTGTTAATTTCGGTTTGTTTTTGTTTTTATTTACTTGCTGGGGTATTTGTTGCTTCAGCGTGTAGAGTTTTTGTTTGTTGGGTGCACTCTTTTAAAACCTTCAGGTTGGGTTGTGGAATTCCAACGATGATATTGTTGTTAAAATTCCCACGAAGACTTTTTCTTTTAATTAATCCGGCTCGAAGGACCAAAAATGTCGGGATATGTCGACGTATGGGGCCGATATCGAATAATTAAAAGATAATCAATTTAAGCGTGAACGTTATAAAATGCTGGTTTAATATTCAATTGTTTGTATATAAAAATATATGGGTATGTGTGTTTGTTAATTGTATTAATCTGTAAACATATGTAATTCTAGATTAATTAATTCAAATGTTGTAACCTGATGTGGATTATGATTCTTTTATCCTGTGTACTTGTTGTTGATCGAAATGCTGCTTCCTGTGTTTGTCCACTTGAAAGGGAATGTATCATTGGTGTTTTCACTACCAATATCGTATAATAAATTATTCACTTTAGATATTTTCACTTGCTGTCGGCGGGATAATAATGCCTTTTTTTGGTGAAAGCGCGGGAAAATCGTCTCCTTCATTCCTCCTTTTTCGCCTGTTGCGTGAAGTTGGGGCGGTTTATACTCCTCTACATTACGCCTCTATTACTTTTTGTAATTTGTGGGAGTAATGCAGAGGAGTATTTGTTTGGATTAAACACCCTTTATATGTCTTTACTTTGAGTATAAGTTTTGAGATGAGTTCACAAATACCTAACACCCTGTATGTTGTAAGTAACTCTAGTTTACGCTTGAATACGAAACGACACTTAAAGTGTTGGTATAGCCAAATTGTATATGCCACTTATACTCATTCCATTCAATTCTTAATTACGTATGTACTTTCCTATTTTCAGTATGAATTGTAATAATTGAAACTGGTTTTAATGGTATTTTTGGCTCAGGGAATTCCATTACTTATATGTTACTTATAAGAACGTTTAATCAAAAGATATTTAGCGGAAGGTGGAATAGAGTATAACCAAGCTCTATGATTCATGAAGATGAACCCATATGCCTTGCTTATAGCACTTTGCAAAATTATACGCCTGGCTACCAAACAAAGCTGTCAAAAATAGCATTACGCATTTGCAGTTGTGGACTTTACTTTCCAATATGTTACGGTAATTATTTTAACTGGATTTCTTCGATTTTTATTTTCAATAATTAAGTGCAATAAAAAGAAAATACGTTAAATTCGGCTATCCCAACGCCAACACATGTGAAATTCTTATAGCACCAATAAATATGTGCATATATAAGTAAAGCTGAAAACTTAGCCGGCCAACGTTTTGCATCTAACGAAGACTATTCGGACTTTACTAATCCTTTCTTGCCACGTTGTTTTATATGAGGAACCTTCATGTCGAATTAAGTTTGCTTGATTTTAATTCGTCACTTCCAAAGGCAGCTATGTATGTATATGCTATAGGGGTCCCTGCTGAATGAATGATATCTTCAAAGTTTGCAATGTTTATTTAGACAACATTCCATGGTAAATTTCCTGAATATATCTTATGGAGTAAAACAGCTTCTTGAGGAAAAATTGCCGAATACAAAATTTCAGATCGACCCCAAAAACTAACGTATATACGTAGATAAACTAGCGGACATATCTAAATCAACGCTTATCATTACAGAGTCCCGAGGTTTTCGTCTGGGGGTTACAAATTTCATGGAAAACTTATTAGACCCTGTTTGGGCATAAAAAGAGCTGATAATGTAAGGAGACAGAGCTGATAAGAATAAATATCTATAAATATGTTGTAGATTTATATTTCTCACGCAAATCAAGTAGTCTTAAAGACAGTTATTTTTAAAGTGTGTGGCAAAAGTACTACTGAATCCTTATTCTAACTATTTTCAATTATTATACTATACACATATCACCAAGCATTTCGAATCCCGAACTAAAACTCTTGAAAATAGAAATTAAAGCATACTTATAGGCGCAATCATAATAATTTAAACCCTTCCAATTTTTCCACAGCCTTACTTTAAGGCAGAAGTTAATATCTCATTATACACATCTCATTACACCGTTAATATTTTGAGCAATTCTGCTACCATATTCCAATACTTGCAGCATGATATACCCAAAACAAGCATACTCACAGACAGGCATACTCACACACATGCCATATGCACATCCGCCTTCGTCGCTACCTTGCAATGTCGTTTTTTGTAATTTTTTTCATTTCCTGCGCTTTTCGAGCACACATGAAATTTACAAAGCAAATAAAAAATGACGAATATGTATGTTAAGCATAATTCACGTTGATGGAATTGTTCCAGAAAATTATATGCATCACATAATTGTACGCGTCATGCATAAAAATGGTTGAAAGTGTGCTGGCGGAACGAGTTGAATACGAGCGAGTACAAATAACGAAACTTTTATGAATATTCGGACTTATAAGTGCACGTATGTATGAGTGTAGCACGCTGCTGCACTGTTGCCGTCCTGCAGTCTTGTACTCGTACTTACACGCACACATAACCAATTGAAAAAAAATCACACACACACATATGCTTACGCATAGGTGGCTTTGCATGTGCATTCCGGCGCGCTTATCTTTTGGTCTTCATTTCTGCTACTTTTCAGCAGCAGTAAATCCACCAACGGCAACAGCAACAATTTTCATTGGACCGTCGTACGAAGTTCGAGTGGCATACAGAAGCTGCTACGTAACACAGTTATATGTATTTTGTGGCAGCAAAAGACTTTTTTCGCCGACCCAGAAGCCGTCGGTATTTTAAGAATACAAAAGCATGACTTTGCTGACGTTTGTCCGTCTTTGTATTTCGAAGGGGCTGTATAGGGTGTTAAAGAGCTCTGACCACTTTATTAGACACTTTTATTAAAGGTTATGTTACTATGATCAAAGGGAAATTTGTTACTCGTAGCGTAAGCTGTCGTATACTCGCTTGATGAATAACAAAGGGGCTTCTGGCGGGTTAGGTAATAACTTCTGAGGACGAATAGGAGCCTAACATCACGAACCCAAAAAAGACGAAGGATTATGCTGAGCAAAAAGACTATTTTGTGATATCTGCAGAGAGAAAGACTTTACCACAATGCCATATTCGAAATAACTTCTTGCTACAATCCAAATCTAGGCAAAATACCCGTCGGAAGCGAAGATTTCTCCTATGAATACATACCACGCTGTCTCTGTTATGTTATTAATATCGCTGAACCTCATAGATAGAAGGTACGCAGATCGAAAAGGCATCTATCAAACCAGCTTATGAAAGACTCCCTCAAACATTATATATATATATATATATTGTAACTAGAAAATATCACTGATTTTCCAGGAAAAATAGGTTCTTATAACACCAATATATTTCCGGTTATTTGTGAAAATGCCAATAATTAGATTATCCATCGATTGAGTTCAATATACGATGACACGTTCTAGAATTTTAACTGGTAACTGGCGAATAACACGCGTGATGTTTTGCTCCAAGGCCTGAAGCGAACTGGGATTGTCCGATAAGCCTTTAGACTTTACATGTTGCCACAGAAAAATGTCTAACAGTGTAATATCTCACAATCCTTATGGCCAATCGACCGCCCAAACACATGAAATTATCTCCTCACCGGAATGTTCTTTCAATATATCTATGGAATGAGACGATGTGTGGGAAGTGGCGCCGTCTTGTTGAAACCAAGTTTCGCCTAGATCACGAGCTTCAATTTCAGGCAACAAATAGTCGGTTATCATGGCACGATAACGGTCGCCATTGACGTTCACGTTCTCACTGGCGTCATATTTGAAGAAATATGCCAAAAAAGGCTATTGAAACAACTAACTCTACTTGCATTACCCGTTATAATAATTATCTATGACTTAAACAGTTTTCTCTCAGGTTACCTGCAATACATAGAATTTAAACTTTCATTACTAAAACCAAAACCCTTTATATTAATTCTCATCAATTCCTCTACATACAACTATATACCGCTATATTTGCATGTAAATGTCAACAAAGTCTATAGGATATCCACCGGATGATGAAGTTCAGCTTCAACGCCATTTTTGGCATTCGACATCGCCTATAACTTCAGCCCAATGCCGCACCACTCTCACGAGTAAATACAAACACAAATGCATATATTTATATAAGCAACTTCATCTGCACTTTTCAATTTAACCGAAACAGCTGTTTACAGACATCGTCGATCCA
This sequence comes from Bactrocera correcta, assembly GCA_027475135.1. Classification (NCBI taxonomy): domain Eukaryota; kingdom Metazoa; phylum Arthropoda; class Insecta; order Diptera; family Tephritidae; genus Bactrocera; species Bactrocera correcta. The sequence continues at coordinate 2,191 of JAPZAG010000737.1, read as the reverse complement.
CCCGGGGCAACTACTTCGGATGCTGTTGCTGTTGTTGTTGTTGTAGTGTTTCTCCCTGTAATTCGAAAGGGGCGTACAAGCGGGCTGTCTCGCTTAGCATATAATTTATTTTATAAATAAAATATGCGAGTTCACTTCACTTTGAACCAACACACACACACACGCGCGCAGACAGGCATCTTCAAGCCAGAGGTAGGCGATGCGGCTGGCGGAGGCAGACGAGAAAACTTGGCACCAAAAGCAACGGCACACATTCGGCAAATGGCAGCCGTAACAAGTGGTACGTGTAGCTGCAAGTTTTGTTGCATCTTCACACGCGAATAAATGAATTTTAGGTTATTATAAAAGAGACAGCAGCCGGATGCTCCAAGTTTGTTTCGGTAGCTAATTTATGTGGCAAAAGGAAGTAATAAAGAAATTAATTTGAATGTGAGAGTTATTAGGGTGCAACACAGTGTTGCACCAGGATGTAAGGCAACAACAAGTGTAGCGGAAACCTTAGCGTTCAGCGCAATAAAAGCGGCGATATTTCCCAAGAAGCTAACTTTCAACTGACAGTGATGTATTTCGTGAGAGCGAGAGAGCAGAGAGCGAGAAATTTATGCAGATAACGCTTTATGAGGAATTTCGGCTGAATATTGAACAACAACTTCCTAATTCGAAACAAGCTACAACCGAAATGGAATATAAGAGGCTCAAATCATGACTTTTCGACGATCTCTTGAGGTTAACTTTAGTTTTTATGGCACAATTATAACAAATAAACGGTAAGTGGCTGTCAGTTATCCCGTTTTATATCGAGAATATATCCAGCTAAAGTCTAAGTGTTAAAAAGTGGATCAAACTTTATTACTTTACTTCCCCAAAAATGTATGAATATTTACACCAAACGAAAGCATGGCGGCTTTAAGACGAAACGCACAATTTCGGCACAGCCTGTTGCCATGAAATGCTCTTTTCGCCTTTTTGTGTCAGAAACCAGGTCATAGACGATTCCACAGCTCTGTAAACAATTGTTTCCATGATTTGAAGTTTAACCAGAGCATTAACTATGTAAGTTCGTATGTATGGGGACTTTTTCAGAGCTCTCACTCTTCGCTATCTTGCTACACTACCTACCGAAATTGGTCGGTGAAATGGGATTCGCACATATTTTCAAGCGCTTGACAGTCCAGCAATAACAAACTCACTCGCGAGCACATGTGTAAATGAGTGCGTACGTTGTTTCTGGGCATATTTCCGCTTCATTCGTGCTTTATGCGGAAGAATATTCCAGCGCCTGCAGTGTGTTGGCAGCACTCAGCCATTCATTGCTGCCTGTGCTGGTTTTCCCATTCATTTGTCCGCTGGCTCGTTGGCTGCTTCGTTTATTCCTTCATGAAAACCATGAATTTCTCACAATTGATGGTCTAATTATGCCGCCAACATCGAAATGTATGACTTTTGTGTACATTTTGAACGGCCATTTGGGTTGGAAATGGCGGAGCGCCCACTGGCAAATTCTTGCGCTTAATACAACAAGGAAGAAAAGTCTAAGTTTGGCTCGTACTGAACTCTTTATACTTGACTAGTAATAAATTTAGTTTCATACATACATATGTACTCATATATTTTGTGATATATAGTATATATGACCGAGTTACTAGAAAACCTTGAGCGATGGTGTAACTCTACTCTGGAAAAAATTGATTTTTGAGGGACCAATTACCGCCATTTTTATATAAAAAAAAAGTATAAAATGTTATCATATACATTCAAATACAGGCTTAACAAAAAATAGCAGAGAAAAATTCGGTTCCTTTTACTTTAAAAAAATGTTCGAAGATGGATCTTTTTGAGGGCTCCGGACTGTAACACTTTTTTGAAAGGAAAAAATAATCGAAATCTCTCTGAGCCCGCTTCTTCTTCTTTATTGGCGTAGACACCACTTTACGTGGTTTTAGCCGTGTTTACAGTAGCATGCCATTCGTTCTTCCTTTTCAGCCAGCGTTCGCCGTCGCTAGTGAGCAAAGGACCATAAACCTTCCGCTGAACCTTTCTCTCGAAGCCTCGTAACACCGTCTAATCAGATGTGGTCATCGGGTATGCCTCTACACCATATAGCAGGACGGGGATGATGAGTGACGTGTAGATTTTGGTCTTTGTTCGTCGAGGACTTTCGTCTCAATTGCCTAGTCAGTACGAAGTAGCA
>JAPZAG010000736.1:0-54639 GCA_027475135.1 Bactrocera correcta | reverse complement strand
CGACTTTATACATAAATATAAGATTACGGAATTCTTCTAAATGCACTGCCGTTATGCCGCCATGGCTTTAAGCCAACTTCCGTTCGTTAAAGAAGGTTTATTAACTTAAATATGTTAAACTAATGATTTGAAGCATTTCGATATCGATTGCTAGATGCGTATATACAAGAAAATCGACTTTATACATAAATATAATATTACGGAATTCTTCTAAATGCACTGTCGTTATGCCGCCATGGCTTTATATCACCTTCATTACGTTAAAGAAGGTTAACTAACTTAAATATGTTAAACAAATGATTTGAAGCATTTCGATATCGATAGCTAAAAGTGTATACACAAGAAAATCGACTTTTTACCTAAATATAAGTTTACGGAATTCTTCCAAATGCACTGCCGCTATGCCGCCATGGCTTTATGCCAACTTTCGTTCGTTAAAGAAGGTTAATTAACTTAAATATGTTAAACTAATGATTTGCAGCATTTCGATATCGATTGCTACATGTGTTTATACAAGAAAATCGACTTTATACCTAAATATAAGATTACGGAATTCTTCTAAATGCCCTGTCGTTATGCCGCCATGGCTTTATATCACCTTCAATACGTTAAAGAAGGTTAATTAACTTAAATATGTTAAACTAATGATTTGAAGCATTTCGATATCGATAGCTAAATGTGTATATACAAGAAAATCGACTTTATACCTAATATAAGATTACGGAATTCTTCTAAATGCGCTGTCGTTATGCCGCCATGGCTTTGTATCAACTTCAATACGTTAAAGAAGGTTAACTAACTTAAATATGTTAAGCTAATGATTTGAAGCATTTCGATATCGATTGCTTAATGCATATATAAAAGAAAATCGAATTTATACCTAAACATAAGATTAAGGAATTCTTCTAAATGCACTGTCGTTATACCGCCATGGCTTTATATCACCTTCATAACGTTAAAGAAGGTTAACTTACTAAAATATGTTAAACGAATGATTTGAAGCATTTTGATATCGCTTGCTAAATGTGTATGTAAAAGAAAATCGAATTTATACCTAAACATAAGATTAAGGAATTCTTCTAAATGCACTGTCGTTATACCGCCATGGCTTTATATCACCTTCATTACGTTAAAGAAGGTTAACTTACTAAAATATGTTAAACGAATGATTTGAAGCATTTCGATATCGCTTGCTAAATGTGTATGTAAAAGAAAATCGGCTTTATACCTAAATATAAGATTAAGGAATTCTTCTAAATGCACTGCCGTTATACCGTTAAGGCTTTATGTAGACTTCAGTATGCTAAAAAATGTTTATTAACTTAATATGTTAAACTAATGATTTGAAGCATTTCGATATCGATAGCTAAATGTATATATACAAGAAAATCGACTTTATACCTAATATAAGATTACGGAATTCTTCTAAATGCGCTGTCGTTATGCCGCCATGGCTTTGTATCAACTTCAATACGTTAAAGAAGGTTAACTAACTTAAATATGTTAAACTAATGATTTGAAGCATTTCGATATTGCTTGCTAAATGTGTATGTAAAAGAAAATCGAATTTATACCTAAACATAAGATTACGGAATTCTTCTAAATGCACTGACGTTATGCCGCCATGGCTTTATATCAACTTCAATACGTTAAAGAAGGTTAACTAACTTAAATATGTTAAGCTAATGATTTGAAGCATTTCGATATCGCTGGCTAAATGCGTATGTAAAAGAAAACCGAATTTATACCTAAACATAAGATTAAGGAATTCTTCTAAATGCACTTTCGTTATACCGCCATGGCTTTATATCACCTTCATTACGTTAAAGAAGGTTAACTTACTAAAATATGTTAAACGAATGATTTGAAGCATTTCGATATCGATATCTAAATGTGTATATAAAAGAAAATCGACTTTATACCCAAATATAAGATTACCGAATTCTTCTAAATGCACTTCCGTTATGCCGCCATGGCTTTAAGCCAACTTCCGTTCGTTAAAGAAGGTTTATTAACTTAAATATGTTAAACTAATGATTTGAAGCATTTCGATATCGATAGCTAAATGCGTATATACAAGAAAATCGACTTTATACCTAAATATAAGATTACGGAATTCTTCTAAATGCACTGCCGTTACACCGTTAAGGCTTTATGCAGACTTCAATACGTTAAAGAAGGTTAATTAACTTAAATATGTTAAACTAATGATTTGAAGCATTTCGATATCGATAGCTAAATGTGTATATACAAGAAAATCGACTTTATACCAAAATATAAGATTACGGAATTCTTCTAAATGCACTGCCGTTATGCCGCCATGGTCTTAAGCCAACTTCAGTTCGTTAAAGAAGGTTTATTAATAAAAATATGTTAAACCAGTTATTTGAAGCATTTCGATATCGACTGCTTAATGCATATATACCAGAAAATCGACTTTATGCCTAAATATAAGACTACGGAATTCTTCCAAATGTACTGTCGTTATGCCGCCATGGCTTTATATCAACTTCAATACGTTAAAGAAGCTTAATTAACTTAAATATGTTAAACTAATGATTTGAAGCATTTCGATATCGATTGCTAAACGCGTATATACAACAAAATCGACTTTATACCTAAATATAAGATTACGGAATTCTTCTGCATGCACTGTCGTTATGCCGCCATGGCTCCATATCACCTTCATTACGTTTAAGAAGGTTAACTAACTTAAATATGTTAAACGAATGATTCGAAGCATTTCGATATCGATAGCTAAATGTGTATATACAAGAAAATCGACTTTTTACCTAAATATAAAATTACGAAATTCTTCTAAATGCACTATCGTTATGCCGCCATGGCTTTATATCAACTTCATTACGTTATAGAAGGTTAACGAACTTAAATATGTTAAACTAATGATTTGAAGCATTTCGATATCGATTGCTAAATGTGTATATACAAGAAAATCGACTTTATACGTAAATATAAGATTACGGAATTCTTCTAAATGCACTGTCGTTATGCCGCCATGGCGTTATATAACCTTCATTACGTTAAAGAAGGTTAACGAACTTAAATATGTTAAACGAATGATTTGAAGCATTTCGATATCGATAGCTAAATGTGTATAGAAGAAAATCGACTTTTTACCTGGATATAAGTTTACGGAATTCTCCCAAATGCACTGGTGTTATACCGTTTTGGCTTTATGTAAACTTCAGTAAGATAACGAAGGTTAATTAACTTAAATATGTTAAACTAATGATTTGAAGCATTTCGATATCGATTGCTAAATGTGTATATACAACAAAATCGACTTTATATATAAATATACGATAGCGGAATTCTTCTAAATGCAATGCCGTTATGCCGACATGGTTTTATATCACCTTCAGATCGTTAAAGAAGGTTTATTAACTTAAATATGTTGAACTAATGAGTTGAACCATCTCGATATTGATTGCTAATGTGTATATACAACAAAATCGACTTTATAAATAAATATAAGATTACGGAATTCTTCCAAATGCACTGCCATTATACCGTTATGGCTTTATGTTACCTTCAGTTTGTTAAAGAAGGTTAATTAACTTAAATATGTTAAACCAGTTATTTGAAGCATTTCGATATCGACTGCTTAATGCATATATACCAGAAAATCGACTTTATGCCTAAATTAAGACTATGGAATTCTTCCAAATGTACTGTCGTTATGCCGCCATGCCTTTATATCAACTTCAATACGTTAAAGAAGCTTAATTAACTTAAATATGTTAAACTAATGATTTGAAGCATTTCGATATCGATTGCTAAACGCGTATATACAACAAAATCGACTTTATACCTAAATATAAGATTACGGAATTCTTCTGCATGCACTGTCGTTATGCCGCCATGGCTTCATATCACCTTCATTACGTTAAAGAAGGTTAACTAACTTAAATATTTTAAACGAATGATTCGAAGCATTTCGATATCGATAGCTAAATGTGTATATACAAGAAAATCGACTTTTTACCTAAATATAAAATTATAACATTACGGAATTCTTCTAAATGCACTGCCGTTATACCGTTAAGGCTTTATGTAGACTTCAGTATGCTAAAAAATGTTTATTAACTTAATATGTTAAACTAATGATTTGAAGCATTTCGATATCTATAGCTAAATGTGTATATACAAGAAAATCGACTTTATACCTAATACAAGATTACGGAATTCTTCTAAATGCACTGTCGTTATGCCGCCATGGCTTTGTATCAACTTCAATACGTTAAAGAAGGTTAACTAACTTAAATATGTTAAACTAATGATTTGAAGCATTTCGATATCGCTTGCTAAATGTGTATGTAAAAGAAAATCGAATGTATACCTAAACATAAGATTACGGAATTCTTCTAAATGCACTGTCATTATGCCGCCATGGCTTTATATCACCTTCATTACGTTAAAGAAGGTTAACTAACTTAAATATGTTAAACGAATGATTTGAAGCATTTCGATATCGATAGCTAAAAGTGTATATACAAGAAAATCGACTTTATACATAAATATAAGATAACGGAATTCTTCTAAATGCACTGTCGTTATGCCGCCATGGCTTTATATCACCTTCATTACGTTAAAGAAGGTTTATTAACTTAAACATGTTAAACTAATGATTTAAAGCATTTCGATATCGATTGCTGAATGTGTATATACAAAAAAATCGACTTTATACATAAATATAAGATAACGGAATTCTTCTAAATGCACTGTCGTTATGCCGCCATGGCTTTATATCACCTTCATTACGTTAAAGAAGGTTAACGAACTTAAATATGCTAAACGAATGTTTTGAAGCATTTCGATATCGATAGCTAAATGTGTATATACAAGAAAATCGACTTTATACATAAATATAAGATTACGGAATTCTTCTAAATGCACTGCCGTTATGCCGCCATGGCTTTAAGCCAACTTCCGTTCGTTAAAGAAGGTTTATTAACTTAAATATGTTAAACTAATGATTTGAAGCATTTCGATATCGATTGCTAGATGCGTATATACAAGAAAATCGACTTTATACATAAATATAATATTACGGAATTCTTCTAAATGCACTGTCGTTATGCCGCCATGGCTTTATATCACCTTCATTACGTTAAAGAAGGTTAACTAACTTAAATATGTTAAACGAATGATTTGAAGCATTTCGATATCGATAGCTAAAAGTGTATATACAAGAAAATCGACTTTTTACCTAAATATAAGTTTACGGAATTCTTCCAAATGCACTGGCGTTATACCGTTTTGGCTTTATGTAAACTGCAGTAAGATAACGAAGGTTAATTAACTTAAATATGTTAAACTAATGATTTGCAGCATTTCGATATCGATAGCTAAATGTGTTTATACAAGAAAATCGACTTTATACTTAAATATAAGATTACGGAATTCTTCTAAATGCCCTGTCGTTATGCCGCCATGGCTTTATATCACCTTCAATACGTTAAAGAAGGTTAATTAACTTAAATATGTTAAACTAATGATTTGAAGCATTTCGATATAGATAGCTAAATGTGTATATACAAGAAAATCGACTTTATACCTAATATAAGACTATGGAATTCTTCCAAATGTACTGTCGTTATGCCGCCATGCCTTTATATAAACTTCAATACGTTAAAGAAGCTTAATTAACTTAAATATGTTAAACTAATGATTTGAAGCATTTCGATATCGATTGCTAAACGCGTATATACAACAAAATCGACTTTATACCTAAATATAAGATTACGGAATTCTTCTGCATGCACTGTCGTTATGCCGCCATGGCTTCATATCACCTTCATTACGTTAAAGAAGGTTAACTAACTTAAATATGTTAAACGAATGATTCGAAGCATTTCGATATCGATAGCTAAATGTGTATATACAAGAAAATCGACTTTTTACCTAAATATAAAATTACGGAATTCTTCTAAATGCACTGTCGTTATGCCGCCATGGCTTTATATCACTTCATACGTTAAAGAAGTTAATTAACTTAAATATGTTAAACTAATGATTTGAAGCATTTCGATATCGATTGCTAAATGTGTATATACAAGAAAATCGACTTTATACCTAAATATAAGATTACGGAATTCTTCTAAATGCACTGTCGTTATGCCGCCATGGCTTATATAACCTTCATTACGTTAAAGAAGGTTAACGAACTTAAATATGTTAAACGAATGATTTGAAGCATTTCGATATCGATAGCTAAATGTGTATAGAAGAAAATCGACTTTTTACCTGGATATAAGTTTACGGAATTCTCCCAAATGCACTGGTGTTATACCGTTTTGGCTTTATGTAAACTTCAGTAAGATAACGAAGGTTAATTAACTTAAATATGTTAAACTAATGATTTGAAGCATTTCGATATCGATTGCTAAATGTGTATATACAACAAAATCGACTTTATATATAAATATACGATAGCGGAATTCTTCTAAATGCAATGCCGTTATGCCGACATGGTTTTATATCACCTTCAGATCGTTAAAGAAGGTTTATTAACTTAAATATGTTGAACTAATGAGTTGAACCATCTCGATATTGATTGCTAATGTGTATATACAACAAAATCGACTTTATACAATAAATATAAGATTACGGAATTCTTCCAAATGCACTGCCATTATACCGTTATGGCTTTATGTTACCTTCAGTTTGTTAAAGAAGGTTAATTAACTTAAATATGTTAAACCAGTTATTTGAAGCATTTCGATATCGACTGCTTAATGCATATATACCAGAAAATCGACTTTATGCCTAAATTAAGACTATGGAATTCTTCCAAATGTACTGTCGTTATGCCGCCATGCCTTTATATAAACTTCAATACGTTAAAGAAGCTTAATTAACTTAAATATGTTAAACTAATGATTTGAAGCATTTCGATATCGATTGCTAAACGCGTATATACAACAAAATCGACTTTATACCTAAATATAAGATTACGGAATTCTTCTGCATGCACTGTCGTTATGCCGCCATGGCTTCATATCACCTTCATTACGTTAAAGAAGGTTAACTAACTTAAATATTTTAAACGAATGATTCGAAGCATTTCGATATCGATAGCTAAATGTGTATATACAAGAAAATCGACTTTTTACCTAAATATAAAATTATAACATTACGGAATTCTTCTAAATGCACTGCCGTTATACCGTTAAGGCTTTATGTAGACTTCAGTATGCTAAAAAATGTTTATTAACTTAATATGTTAAACTAATGATTTGAAGCATTTCGATATCTATAGCTAAATGTGTATATACAAGAAAATCGACTTTATACCTAATACAAGATTACGGAATTCTTCTAAATGCACTGTCGTTATGCCGCCATGGCTTTGTATCAACTTCAATACGTTAAAGAAGGTTAACTAACTTAAATATGTTAAACTAATGATTTGAAGCATTTCGATATCGCTTGCTAAATGTGTATGTAAAAGAAAATCGAATTTATACCTAAACATAAGATTACGGAATTCTTCTAAATGCACTGTCATTATGCCGCCATGGCTTTATATCACCTTCATTACGTTAAAGAAGGTTAACTAACTTAAATATGTTAAACGAATGATTTGAAGCATTTCGATATCGATATCTAAATGTGTATAGAAAAGAAAATCGACTTTATACCTAAATATAAGATTACGGAATTCTTCTAAATGCACTGCCGTTATGCCGCCATGGCTTTAAGCCAACTTCCGTTCCTTAAAGAAGGTTTATTAACTTAAATATGTTAAACTAATGATTTGAAGCATTTCGATATCGATAGCTAAATGCGTATATACAAGAAAATCGACTTTATACCTAAATATAAGATTACGGAATTCTTCTAAATGCGCTGCTGTTATACCGCTAAGGCTTTATATCAACTTCAATATTAATTTCTATACTCATTTAGCAAGCGATATCGAAATGCTTCAAATCATTAGTTTTACATATTTAAGTTAGTTAACCTTCTTTAACGTATTGAAGTTGATATAAAGCCATAACGACAGTACATTTGGAAGAATTCCTAAATCTTTTGTTTAAGTATAAATTCGAATTTTCTTCTAAATACACACTTTACCAAGCGATATCGAAATGCTTCAAATCATTAGTTTTAACATATTTAAGTTAATTTACTTTCTTTAACGTATTGAAGTTGATATAAAGCCATAACGACAGTACATGTGGAAGAATTCCGAAAATCTTTTTATTTAGGTATAAAGTCGATTTTCTTGTAATACCCCTTATGCCATGGCTTTTATCAAAATTTCCCTTCAAATAATACTAACTTAAATATTTAACTTAATTTAACTTTCTTTATCGTACTGAAGTGTATATAAAGCCAAACGACATACCAAATATAAGAAGGAATTCCAAAATCCTTATATTTAGGTATACATAAATTATATACCATTTAGCAATCGATATCGAATGCTTCAAATCATTAGTTTAACATATTTAAGTTAATTACCTTCTTTATCTTACTGAAGTTTACAAAAGCCATAACGGTATAAGTGGCATTTGAAAATTCCGAAAATCTTATTTTTAAAGGTATAAATTCGATTTTCTGGTAAATACACATCTTAGCCATCGATATCGAAATCTTCAAATCATTAGTTTAACATATTTAAGTTAATTAACTTTCTTTAACGTATGAAGGTGATATAAAGCCATGGGGATAACCAGTGCATTTAGAAAGAATTCCGTAATCTTATATTTAGGTATAAAGTTCGATTTTTTGTATATAGGCATTTAGCAATCGATATCGAAATGCTTCAAATAACTGGTTTAGCATATTTAGGTTAATTAACCTTCTTTATCTTACTGAAGTTTACATAAAGCCATAACGGCAGTGCATTTGGAAGAATTCCGTAATCTTTTATTTAGGTATAAATCGATTTTCTTGTACATCACATTTAGCAATCGATATCGAAATGCTTCAAATCATTAGTTTAAGCATATTTAGGTTAATTACCTTCTTTAACTTTACTGAAGTTTATATAAAGCCATAACGGCATAACGGCAGTGCATGTGAAGAATTCCGTAATCTTATATTTAGGTATAAAGTCGATTTTCTTGTATATACGCATTTAGCAATCGATATCGAAATCTTCAAATCTTAGTTTAACATATTTAAGTTAATTAACCTTCTTTAACGTAATGAAGGTGATATAAAGCCATGGCGGCTAACGACAGTGCATTTAGAAGAATTCCGTAATCTTATATTTAGGTATAATTCGATTTTGTTGTATATACGCATTTAGCAATCGATATCGAAATGCTTCAAATAACTGGTTTAGCATATTTAGGTTAATTAACCTTCTTTATCTTACTGAAGTTTACATAAAGCCATAACGGTATAACGGCAGTGCATGTTAGAAGAATTCCGTAATCTTATATTTAGGTATAAAGTCGATTTTCTTGTATATACACATTTAGCATCATATCGAAATGCTTCAATCATTAGTTTATATATTTAAGTAAATTAACCTTCTTTAACGTACTGAAATTTATATAAAGCCATACGGCATAACGGCAGTGATTGAAGAATTCCGTAATCTTATATTTAGTATGAGCGATTTGTTGTATATACGCATTTAGCAATCGATATCGAAATTCTTCAAATCCTTAGTTTAACATATTTAAGTAATTAACCTTCTTTAACGTAATGAAGGTGATATAAAGCATGGCGGCCTAACGACAGTGCATTTAGAAGAATTCCGTAATCTTATATTTAGGTATAATTCGATTTTGTTGTATATAGCATTTAGCAATATCGAAATGCTTCAAATAACTGGTTTAGCTATTTAGGTTAATTAACTTCTTTATCTTACTGAAGTTCACATAAAGCCTTAACGGTATAACGCAGTATTTGAAGAATTCCGTAATCTTTATTTAAGTATAAAGTCGATTTTGTTGTATATACACATTTAGCAATCAATATCGAAATGCTTCAAATCATTAGTTTAGCATATTTAAGTAAATTAAATTTCTTTAACGTACTGAAATTTATATAAAGCCATAACGGCATAACGGCAGTGTATTTCGAAGAATTCCGTAATCTTATATTTATTGTTCAAATCATTAGTTTAACATATTTAAAATAATTAACCTTCTTTAACGTAATGAAGGTGATATAAAGCCATGGCGGCCTAACGACAGTGCATTTAGAAGAATTCCGTAATCTTATATTTAGGTATAAATTCGATTTTGTTGTATATACGCATTTAGCAATCGAAATCGAAATGTTTCAAATAACTGGTTTAGCATATTTAGGTTAATTAACCTTCTTTATCTTACTGAAGTTTACATAAAGCCATAACGGCAGTATATTTGGGTGAATTCCGTAAGCTTTTATTTAGGTATAAAATCGATTTTCTTGTACATACACATTTAGCAATCGATATCGAAATGCTCAAATCATTAGTTTAACATATTTGAGTAAACTAACCTTCTTTAACGTACTGAAATTTATATAAAGCCATAACAGCATAGCGGCAGTGCATTTAGAAGAATTCGTTATCTTGTATTTAGGTATAAAGTCGATTTTCTTGTATATACGCATATAGCAATCGATATCGACATGCTTCAAATCATTAGTTTAACATATTTAAGTTAATAAACCTTCTTTAACGCACTGAAGTCTTCATAAAGCCTTAACGAAATAACTGCAGTGCATTAGAAGAATTCCGTAATCTTATATTTAGGTATAAAGCCGAATTTGATGTATATACGCTTTTAGCAATCGATATCGAAATTCTTCAAATCATTAGTTTGACATATTTAAAATAATTAACCTTCTTTAACGTAATGAAGGTGATGTAAAGCCATGGCGGTATAACGGCAGTGCATTTAGAAGAATTACGTTATCTTATATTTAGGTATAAAGTCGATTTTCTTGTATAAATTACAAGACCGGTTGTTTAATTTATGATTTTCTTTATTTCCCTTGCTTGGAGCAAGGGCAGCCGTAAAGGTTGAGCGAGTAAATACAACTGAACCGTCTTAAAGTTATTGTAGCGGCGACTACGCCTAAATACCTGTCTGAATAACACACGCTCTGCCACGTGACTTGCCAGCGCAGTAACAGCGATAGGTGTTTGTTGTTGTCACGCGCAACTCGTTGAGCGCTTCGTCAGCAATATCGTTGGAAAAATAATTTTCGCACGCTCAGCCCCAGACGCATCGTCAGCAATTTCGGTGGAATTGAAATGTTGTCCGGAAGCGTGTTGTTACTCTTGTTCCTTTGTTGTTGGCTACTATGGTGTGTTAACTACTCCCCCGCTAGAAGAGGGGACGTCCACGGATCCCTTAAGAACGCTGCTCAATATTGCAATATTAGCACTGCGCTTCCGTACTTTGTAGATTATGTAGGCTGATATGCAAACAATAAAAAATACTATTGTTAAGGTGTAGGCTATAAGCCACTGAGACGACTGTGCTTCGACAAGCCCCCTCAATGATGCAATGTGTCGCAGATTTTTTTGGTTAATGTTGTGCAGGTAAGGAAGTGACAAGAGTGTGGTATGATTTGCCAGGTTCACAAATTGTGCGGGTGCGGCCTCGGGATGCGCGCGCACAATCTTCCTCCAGTTGGTGTACGTAGTGCCGTTGATGGTAGCATTCTCTGTGAACTTTATCATGACTGTCCCATTCAAAATTACTGGCGGGGAGTTTCCCTCGCGAACTTCAACCAATTTATCATTTATAATAATTAAACCGTCGTCAATTTCTTCCACCGCTTCGATATGATCAGCTGTAATAGTCTGGCAGGACGCTAGGCGCTGGCTTAACAAATTCAACACGCAAGAGCTATTCATGTTTGACATTTGACAAAATATTGTTGATAAAGAATTTTTACAATTCGGTAGTTGTTGATATGTATTGTTGCATTTAGATACTACACTGGTCTCTAACATAATTGACTTAAAATTTTTTACAACTGGTTTAATCCTAATTTTCTTACAATTTTGTTCTACCACTGGGTATTTAATTACGAAATATATGTTATTATAATTTTGCAAAATTTTTAATTTTGAGACTGTTAGTAAATCGCTTATTGTAATACCTGTAGGGTGCTCGTTAGTTAGTAAATTTTTAACCTCATCACTATTTAACAATATTGGGTTAATTAATTGTATCTTACCCAAAGTTACGGAATAAAGAGCTGATTCTATTTCGTCTATTAACGCTCTGTTTCTTGCTGATATCAAGTCAAAAAGGTGTCCAGTGTCAATCTCATGCTGTTTGGTCGAGCTAATCAATTTGTTTACGGTGTCGGTTAACTGGTTAATTTTAACTTAGAGCTAGCTATTAATGTAAATCTGTTGTTCGTTTGCTTCAATCATTGATTCTGCCCGTGTTTGAAGTTGGATAAAGTCATCGAAATCGGGAGTTCCAGCTACGTATTTGAGAGCGGTGCCAAGAAAGTTTATGCTACGGGATTGTCGGTGATGAATTCTTAATGAATCTATTAATCGTAATATGCGGTCTATGTCCAGTTGAACGGTTTTCCTAATGTGAGACTGCGGGAAGTTCTCAAGAAGATTATGCGTTTCTTCGGCTATGTTCTCGTAAATGGTCAAATTCAGGTGGTGAATGATGTGTTTGTACTGGCGGTAAATTGCAACCTCCCCGTCCGAAATAGGAATGTAGACGGACTCAGTGAAATTCAGAATTTCTGACCGCGATAACGCAGCCGCCATCAAAATCAGGAGCCTAATGATAAAACAAAATTATCTCAGATTACCTTTGTGAATTTGTTTTCCGTCGATAAGAACGGTTGTTCCCAGATCTTTTTGAACTACTTTTTCTGTGTATAATTCGCTAAGTTTGTTACCAAGTCTCCTGTTGGCCTTTATAAAGACCTTCTCACCTGGCTTACAAATTTTTGTTACCCTTTTTCGGTTGTGGTAGCTAAGGTCAGAATTTTGTGCTTTGATCAAGCTGTCTTTGACTTCATCTAAAAATTTCTGTGTGTCAGAATGAATAATGTCAATGGGCCGTTGTCTTGTCACTGAATGAATTGTCCTATTGTATTTGTATGCGGCGAGCAGTATAAGGTCGTTCGTGTCGTTTAAACCCTGGCCCAATTTAATGCATCTGCTAATTTCTGAAAGTGTGCCGTGAAACCGCTCTATCTGTCCATTCGTTGTACTATGGTGAGGCGGTGTTGTAAAAATCGAGATATTGAAATGATCTTTCAGTAGGGTTTTTACAGTATTTGAGTTTAGAGATTTCTCATTGTCGCAAACAAAACTTTTGGTATTTTTGAAAAAATTTATGATACGAATTATAGGTTCCTTTATATCTGCTATTGATCTAGAAGCAATTGATTGGACTAAGGCAAATTTCGAAAATTTGTCTATGCAGGTCAAGTAGTGTTTGCCGTCCGTCGAAAAAATGTCTATATGGAGTATCTCACCAGGTTTGCTAGGAATCGGTGTGCGTCCTATTTCGGGGTTTGATGGATGGCGTTGGAACTTTGCTTCCTGGCAAATTTTACAGTTTACGATTATTTCCTTCAGCATTTTGCGCATATGCGGAAAATAGTAATCTCTCAAGACTTGCAACACGTTTTCCTTAAGGGAGCGATGCGCTCTGCTGTGCTCTGTATGAAGAATTTCCTTTTGGTCGTCTTCATTAAAGATGTCCGTGACCAAAAACTTTGTGTGGACGAACTTCACGGCTGGATAATCATTTTTGATCTTGTTTTGGATTATCCCAAGGACAGAAAGCTCGCAAAGTAATCCGTTAGTAGTATTGGGGTTAATGCAGTCCTTTATCTGTTCAAAGATTGCATCTATGTTTTGAAAGGTTATATGGTGCCTGATTTGTGACTTGCACAAAATTTTCGTGGTTTTTGAGCTCGTGGACACTTCTTCAAGGATTATCTGATTTTTAAAGGAATCGATGGGATTCGGAGAGGTGGTGATAACGTCCGTTGACGATTCCTCGCTATGAGCCGTCTCGTCATCTGATGGGGGATCTGCTTTAGGGTCTAAGGTATTTATATGTTGTCTCGATAATGCGTCCGCCACAACGTTTTCCTTACCTGGCTTATAGTGGAATTTAGGTGAAAATTCCTCCACGAAAGCCCTCCATCGCTTTAGCTTAGCATTCGGATTTTTGTCCGAAATCGAGAAGGTGAGGGGTTGATGATCCGTATAAATGTTAATGTTATTCGCACCATATAGGTAATTTCTAAGTTTCTGAAGAGCCCAAACAATTGCGAGGAGCTCTCGCTCATTGGTTGCATAATGTTTCTCTGCCTGAGATAAGGTTCGCGATATCATAGTAATAGGTCTGCCTCCCTGTGAAAGCACCGCGCCTAAGGCATGAGAGGACGCATCTGTGGTTAAATCAAAGGGTTTATCGTAGTCTGGGTAGAGAAGAAGGATATCCTCTGAGGACAAAATATTTTTAATTCTCTGGAAAGCTTTATGGGCTTCATCATCAAATACAATTTCTATTTTTTTAGAAACATTTGCGCCAATTGTTCCATTTTCACCCCCTAAATATTTTGTTAGGGGTTTGGCAATTTGTGCGTAGTCTTTAATGAAGCGCCGATAATAACCGGACAACCCTAGGAATGAGCGCAAAGCGCGCAGCGTTTTCGGAACTTCGTAGTTCACAATGTCCTGCACTTTCTCTTTTGATGTTCGAATGCCATCTTTGGAAACAACAAATCCAAGAAATTCAACCTCAGTTTTAAAGAACTGAGTTTTTTCCAAGGATACCCTCATATTGGCCGAGTACAATTTTTCAAGAATCCGGCTCACATCTTGCAGGTGTGTTTCGTAGTCACCGGAGAATATAATTATGTCGTCTATATAGACGTGACAGCTCCTACCGATTTCGTCTCTGAGGACGTCATCGATGGCGCGCTGGAAAATGCTGGGACCGTTTTTCAGACCAAATGGTAACCTGCAAAACTCGTATTTTCCGTTGTTTACGGAGAATGCGGTTTTTTCTCTATCCTTCTCCGCCAGCGTGATTTGGTGGAAACCGGATTTTAAATCTATAGTAGTGAAAAGTGATGATTTTCCCAGGTTGGCCAGAATGACCGAAGTATCGGGAATGGGGTATCTATCGCTGATGGTTTTCGCATTTAGTTTTTTGAAATCTATTACCATACGCATCTTCCTGTCCCCTGCCTCGTTTGTTCCTTTTTTGTACACCACCCACACCGGGCTGTTATAAGGCGATCGTGATGGCCTTATAATGCCATCGCGCAACAGATTACTCACTTCTTCGTTCACGAACGCGGAAGCTGCCATTGGGTATGGGTACGACTTGGCGTAAACTGGTTCGTTATCTTCCGTGCGTACGGTGGCTATGATATTTGTGTTGTATGGCAAGGACTCATTTGGGTCGGAAAAAACAGCAGCGTGGTTTAATTTCAATTGCTCGATGTCTTCATTGGCAATGATGCTGTTAACATCCTTACAATAGAAGTACATTAGTTTTTCTGAACAGCCCCTATAATTAATAATGCCCTTTTTTATGTCCAGTCTGGCGTCTATTTCTCGTAGAAGGTCATAGCCGATTATACCGTCGAAAGTATGCAGGGTCGGTAAAATGAAAAATGAGGTATTTGTATTGAAAATATTTATGGTGCATTTCTTGGTGACTTCGTTCTTGCCATGAATTGACGTAACAAAGAAGGGTGATGCTACATGTTTGATACCCTTCCAGTTGAATTCTTTAATGTAGTTTTTGGACGTACCTGTATCTATCAATAATTTTAATTGCTTTCCTCCGAATGTCCTGCTAACATATGGTAGCAGGGATCTACCCCTAAAAAATTTATCTCGTCTGTGGTTTCTTCTTGGGGTGGACAGTCAGTATAAGAGTTCTCGTTGTATGCATAGTCATCAAAATATTCGGGTTGGTAATAACAGTTGGGATCCCCATTAATATCGTCCGTTACGGTACTTTGTCCTAAGTGGTTCAAGCGTTGTATCTTATTTAGGTTAGCACGGTCACTATCGCGTTGTCTTTTCTGTGCCTGTTGAGTATCAGAAGTTATAATATTTCTCGGGTATTGGTTCCCGAAGGCTGTTCTTCCAGAAGGGAAATTCCTTGCGATAGGAGAGGAAGTTGATGGTTGTACCACTTGTGGTGCTGCTTTAAAACTGGAACCTATATTCTGCGTTGGATATCTGAGTTTAGAGAGGCTTGGATCCACATCCATTGGGGTGGGCCTGGAAATAGGTCTCTGCTGCGGTTGCCCGTCTGACTGCCTAAGGAAGTGAGGGCTTATTAACGGCATTCCGGTGAAATTGCGTGATTGCATGCCATTGGCTGGGAATTTAGTGTCTGAAAACCTCTGAGCAAATAAAGAGCGTGTCTGGTTGGATTCCAGTTCTTGTGCGAGTGCCAAGGCCGATGCCATGTCAGCTGGCCTTGAAGAAAATAGAATATCGCACAGCGGGTGGTTAAGACCCGATATGAACACCCTTAATGCGTCCTGACGATACTTGGTATTAAGTGATTCCAAGACGTCCTTCTTGTTTTCGTAGGTCATCAAATTTTTGTTGATAATAGCCGTTAGTTTCTTTCCCACCTCATCGTAAAATGCTGTAATAGATAGTCTTCCCTGCCGGAGGGTGGACATTTCTTGTTCCAATATGTAGACGGGTTTTTTGTCCGAGTAGGTAAAATCGAGCCTTGCTATTATGGCTTTGAAATTGAGAATTGTATTAAACGACGATAGTGTCGCATCCGCAGATCCAACTACTTTGTTCCTAATAATAGCCACTGCCTGGTAATGTTTCGAGCTGCCCTGCGCGTTTTAGAAAATTTTATACGCGGTATGACCCGCCTGGCGCCACGACACGTATCGTGAATGGTCACCATTGAACTCTGGCAACGACTTTACAACATCCAGCGACTCATCGCACCTAACAGTGGGGTCAATTGCAATCTCCCTATACTCCTCTACCTGAACTGGTCTTTCGACTAGTGTTAACCTAGCGGTAAGTTCGTCAATAGTCGTTTGGAAGTCTCGTCTCGTCTGCTCCGTTGCTGTCCGCACAGCGGCACCCAGCACGGCGCGAAGAATATTTTCGTCCATGTTCCTTGATATTCCTTTTATTCTTTATTCACTTTAAAATTTTTTATTTTCAAATTAAAACAATTTTTACTTAAATTAATATTTATATTAATATTTTTTAAGCTGATGCTTCAATTTCAACGAATATGTGAATATCGCGAGCACTCTACTTACATAGATTCTTTCATATTGTAGTAATAGTAATAGTTTTAGTCCCTCGATGGTTGTAAGTTAGTCCCTCGATGGTTGTTAGTTTAGTCCCTCGATGGCTGTTAGTTTAGTCCCTCGATGGTTGTTAGTTTAGTCCCTCGATGGCTACGCCTCGGCTTGGCGTGCGTCCGAGCACCGTGGCCACGAAATTATCCTTTACAAGGATTTTGTTGTGGCCCCACGTTGGGCGCCAATTACAAGACCGGTTGTTTAATTTATGATTTTCTTTATTTCCCTTGCTTGGAGCAAGGGCAGCCGTAAAGGTTGAGCGAGTAAATACAACTGAACCGTCTTAAAGTTATTGTAGCGGCGACTACGCCTAAATACCTGTCTGAATAACACACGCTCTGCCACGTGACTTGCCAGCGCAGTAACAGCGATAGGTGTTTGTTGTTGTCACGCGCAACTCGTTGAGCGCTTCGTCAGCAATATCGTTGGAAAAATAATTTTCGCACGCTCAGCCCCAGACGCATCGTCAGCGATTTCGGTGGAATTGAAATGTTGTCCGGAAGCGTGTTGTTACTCTTGTTCCTTTGTTGTTGGCTACTATGGTGTGTTAACTTATATACGCATTTAGCAATCGATATCGACATGTTTCAAATCATTAGTTTAACATATTTAAGTTAATAAACTCTTCTGAAGTCTTCATAAAGCCTTAACGGTATAACTGCAGTGCATTTAGAAGAATTCCGTAATCTTATATTTAGGTATAAAGTCGGTTTTAGTGTATATACTCATTTAGCAATCGATATCGAAATGCTTCAAATCATTAGTTTAATATATTTAAGTTAATAACGCTTCTTTAACACACTGAAGTTAACATAAAGCCATGGCGGCATAACGGCAGTGCATGTAGAAGAATTCCGTAACCTTATATTTAAGTATAAAGTCGATTTTGTTGTATATACACATTTAGCAATCGATATCGTAATGCTTCAAATCATTAGTTTACTATATTTAAGTTAATTAAACATCTTTATCTTACCGAAGTTCACATAAAGCCTTAACGGTATAACTGCAGTGCATTTAGAAGAATTCCGTAATCTTATATTTAAGTATAAAGTCGATTTTGTTGTATATACTCATTTAGCGATCGATATCGAAATGCTTCAAATCATTAGTTTAATATATTTAAGTTAATAAAGCTTCTTTAACGTACTGAAGTTAACATAAAGCCATGGCGGCATAACGGCAGTGCATGTAGAAGAATTCCGTATTCTTATATTTAAGTATAAATTCGATTTTGTTGTATATACGCATTTAGCAATCGATATCGAAATGCTTCAAATAACTGGTTTGGC
This sequence comes from Bactrocera correcta, assembly GCA_027475135.1. Classification (NCBI taxonomy): domain Eukaryota; kingdom Metazoa; phylum Arthropoda; class Insecta; order Diptera; family Tephritidae; genus Bactrocera; species Bactrocera correcta. The sequence goes on along the minus strand of JAPZAG010000736.1, from coordinate 36,052 downwards.
ATATTTAGGTTAATTAACCTTCTTTATCTTACTGAAGTTTACATAAAGCCATGGCGGCATAACGGCAGTGCATGTAGAAGAATTCCGTAATCTTATATTTAAGTATAAATTCGATTTTGTTGTATATACACATTTAGCAATCGATATCGAAATGCTTCATATCATTAGTTTACTATATTTAAGTTAATTAAACATCTTTATTTTACTGAAGTCTATAAAAGCCTTAACGGCATAACGGCAGTGCATTTAGAAGAATTACGTAATCTTATATTTAGATATAAAGCCGAATTTGTTGTATATACGCATTTAGCAATCGATATCGAAATTCTTCAAATCATTAGTTTAACATATTTAAGTTAATTAATCTTCTTTAACGTATTGAAGTTGATATAAAGCCATGGCGGCATAACGGCAGTGCATTTAGAAGAAGTCCGTAGTCTTATATTTAGGTATAAAGTCGGTTTTCTTGTACACATTTAGCAATCGATAACAAAATGCTTCAAATCATTAGTTTTACATATTTAAGTTAATTAACCTTCTTTATCTTACTGAAGTTTACATAAAGCCGTAACGGTATAGCGGCAGTGCATTTGGATGAATTCCGTAATCTTATATTAAGGTAAGAAGTCGTTTGTGTTGTATATACACATTTAGCAATCGATATCGAAATGCTCCATCTCATAAGTTTAACATATTTAAGTTAATAAACCTTCTTTAACGATCTGAAATTGGCATATAGCCATGGCGGCATAACGGCAGTGCATGTAGAAGAATTCTGTAATCTCATGTTTAGGTATAAAGTCGATTTTCTTGTATATACGCATTTAGCTATCGATATCGAAATGCTTCAAATCATTAGTTTAACATATTAAGATAATAAACGCTTTTTAGCTTACTGAAGTCTACATAAAGCCTTAACAGTATAACGCCAGTGCATTTAGAATAATTCCGTAAAGTTATAATTTTATTTTTAGGTATAAAATCGATTTTCTTTTATCTACACATTTAGCAATTGATATCGAAATGCTTCGAACCATTAGTTTAAAATATTTAAAATAATTAACCTTCTTTAACGTATTGAAGGTGATATAAAGCCATGGCGGCATAACGGCAGTACATGTGGAAGAATTCCGTAATCTTATATTTAGGTATAAAGTCGATTTTCTTGTATATATATATTTCGCAATCGATATCGAAATGCTTCAGATAACTGGTTTAACATATTTAAGTTAATAAACCTCCGTTAACGAACTGAAGTTGACATATTTAGGTATAACGTCGATTTTTTTGTTTATACACATTTAGCAATCGATATCGAAATGCTTCAAATCATTAGTTTAGCATATTTAAGTAAATTAACCTTCTTTAACGTACTGAAATTTATATAAAGCCATAACGGCATAACGGCAGTGTATTTCGCAGATTTCCGTAATCTTATATTTAGATATAAAGCCGAATTTGTTGTATATACGCATTTAGCAATCGATATTGAAATTCTTCAAATCATTAGTTTAACATATTTAAAATAATTAACCTTCTTTAACGTAATGAAGGTGATATAAAGCCTTGAAGGCCTAACGACAGTGCATTTAGAAGAATTCCGTAATCTTATATTTAGGTATAAATTCGATTTTGTTGTATATACGCATTTAGCAATCGATATCGAAATGCTTCATATAACTGGTTTAGCATATTTAGGTTAATTAACCTTCTTTATCTTACTGAAGTTTACATAAAGCCATAACGGCATAACGGCAGTATGTTGAGAGAATTCCGTAATCTTTTATTTAGGTATAAAATCGATTTTCTTGTACATACACATTTAGCAATCAATATCGAAATGCTTCAAATCATTAGTTTAGCATATTTAAGTAAATTAAATTTCTTTAACGTACTGAAATTTATATAAAGCCATAACGGCATAACGGCAGTGTATTTCGAAGAATTCCGTAATCTTATATTTAGGTATAAAGTCGATTTTCTTGTATATATATATTTCGCAATCGATATCGAAATGCTTCAGATAACTGGTTTAACATATTTAAGTTAATAAACCTCCTTTAGCGAACTGAAGTTGACATATTTAGGTATAAAGTCGATTTTGTTGTACATACACATTTAGCAATCGATATCGAAATGCTTCAAATCATTACTTTAGCATATTTAAGTAAATTAACCTTCATTAACGTACTGAAATTTATATAAAGCCATAACGGCATAACGGAAGTGTATTTCGAAGAATTCCGTAATCTTATATTTAGATATAAAGCCGAATTTGTTGTATATACGCATTTAGCAATCGATATTGAAATTCTTCAAATCATAAGTTTAACATATTTAAAATAATTAACCTTCTTTAACGTAATGAAGGTGATATAAAGCCATGGAGGCCTAACGACAGTGCATTTAGAAGAATTCCGTAATCTTATATTTAGGTATAAATTCGATTTTGTTGTATATACGCATTTAGCAGTATGTTTGAGAGAATTCCGTAATCTTTTATTTAGGTATAAAATCGATTTTCTTGTACATACACATTTAGCAATCCATATCGAAATGCTTCAAATCATTAGTTTAGCATATTTAAGAAAATTAAATTTCTTTAACGTACTGAAATTTATATAAAGCCATAACGGCATAACGGCAGTGTATTTCGAAGAATTCCGTAATCTTATATTTAGATATAAAGCCGAATTTGTTGTATATACGCATTTAGCAATCGATATCGAAATTCTTCAAATCATTAGTTTAACATATTTAAAATAATTAACCTTCTTTAACGTAATGAAGGTGATATAAAGCCATGGCGGCCTAACGACAGTGCATTTAGAAGAATTCCGTAGTCTTATATTTAGGTATAAATTCGATTTTGTTGTATATACGCATTTAGCAATCGAAATCGAAATGCTTCAAATAACTGGTTTAGCATATTTAGGTTTATTAACCTTCTTTGTCTTACTGAAGTTTACATAAAGCCATAACGGCAGTATATTTGGGTGAATTCCGTAAGCTTTTATTTAGGTATAAAATCGATTTTGTTGTATATACACATTTAGCAATCGATATCGAAATGCTCAAATCATTAGTTTAACATATATGAGTAAACTAACCTTCTTTAACGTACTGAAATTTATATAAAGCCATAACAGCATAGCGGCAGTGCATTTAGAAGAATTACGTTATCTTGTATTTAGGTATAAAGTCGATTTTCTTGTATATACGCATATAGCAATCGATATCGACATGCTTCAAATCATTAGTTGAACATATTTAAGTTAATAAACCTTCTTTAACGCACTGAAGTCTTCATAAAGCCTTAACGAAATAACTGCAGTGCATTTAGAAGAATTCCGTATTGTTATAATTTTATATTTAGGTATAAAGTCGATTTTCTTGTACATACACATTAAGCAATCGATATCGAAATGCTCAAATCATTAGTTTTACATATTTGAGTAAACTGACCTTCTTTAACGCACTGAAATTTATATAAAGCCATAACAGCATAGCGGCAGTGCATTTAGAAGAATTACGTTATCTTGTATTTAGGTATAAAGTCGACTTTCTTGTATATACGCATATAGCAATCGATATCGACATGCTTCAAATCATTAGTTTAACATATTTAAGTTAATAAACCTTCTTTAACGCACTGAAGTCTTCATAAAGCCTTAACGAAATAACTGCAGTGCATTAAGAAAAATTCCGTAATCTTATATTTATGTATAAAGCCGAATTTGTTGTATATACGCATTTAGCAATCGATATCGAAATTCTTCAAATCATTAGTTTAACATATTTAAAATAATTAACCTTCTTTAACCTACTGAAGTTAACATAAAGCCATGGCGGTATAACGGCAGTGCATTTAGAAGAATTACGTTATCTTATATTTAGGTGTTAAGTCGATTTTCTTGTATATATGCATTTAGCAATCGATATCGACATGCTTCAAATCATTAGTTTAACATATTTAAGTTAATAAACATTCTTTAACGCACTGAAGACTTCATAAAGCCTTAACGGTATAACTGCAGTGCATTTAGAAGAATTCCGTAATCTTATATTTAGGTATAAAGTCGGTTTTATCGTATATACTCATTTAGCAATCGATATCGAAATGCTTCAAATCATTAGTTTAATATATTTAAGTAAATAAAGTTTCTTTAACTCACTGAAGTTAACATAAAGCCATAACGGCATAACGGCAGTATATTTGGGTGAATTCCGTAATCTTATATTTAAGTATAAAGTCGATTTTGTTGTATATACACATTTAGCAATCGATATCGTAATGCTTCAAATCATTAGTTTACTATATTTAAGTTAATAAAACATCTTTATTTTACTGAAGTCTACAAAAGCCTTAACGGCATAACGGCAGTGCATTTAGAAGAACTACGTAATCTTATATTTAGGTATAAAGTCGATTTTCGTGTATATACTCATTTAGCAAACGATATCGAAATGCTTCAAATCATTAGTTTAATATATTAAAGTTAATAAAGCTTCTTTAACGCACTGGAGTTAACATAAAGCTATGGCGGCATAACGGCAGTGCATGTAGAAGAATTTCGTAATCTTATATTTATGTATAAAGTCGATTTTCTTGTATATACACATTTAGCAATCGATATCGAAATGCTTCAAATCATTAGTTTAACATATTTAAGTTAATAAACCTTCTTTAACGCACGGACGTCTTCATAAAGCCTTAACGGTATAACTGCAGTGCATTTAGAAGAATTCCGTATTCTTATATTTAGGTATAAAGTCGATTTTCTTGTATTTACATATTTAGCAATCGATATCGAAATGCTTCAAATCATTAGTTTAACATATTCAAGTTAATTAACCCTCTCTGTCTTACTGAAGTCTACATAAAGCCTTAACGGCATAACGGCAGTGCATTTAGAAGAATTCCGTTATCTTATATTTAGGTATAAATTTGATTTTCTTGTATGTATACATTAAGCAAGCGATATAAAATTTAAAAAGTTTAACATATTTAAGTTAATTAACCTTCTTTAACGTATTGAAGTTGATATAAAGCCATGGCGGCATAACGGCAGTGCATTTAGAAGAAGTCCGCAGTCTTATATTTAGGTATAAAGTCGGTTTTCTTGTATATGTACATTTAGCAATCGATAACAAAATGCTTCAAATCATTAGTTTTACATATTTAAGTTAATTAACCTTCTTTATCTTACTGAAGTTTACATAAAGCCATAACGGTATAACGGCAGTGCATTTGGATGAATTCCGTAATCTTATATTAAGGTAAAAAGTCGATTTTGTTGTATATACACATTTAGCAATCGATATCGAAATGCTTCATCTCATAAGTTTAACATATTTAAGTTAATAAACCTTCTTTAACGATCTGAAGTTGGCATATAGCCATGGCGGCATAACGGCAGTGCATGTAGAAGAATTCCGTAATCTCATATTTAGGTATAAAGTCGATTTTCTTGTATATACGCATTTAGCTATCGATATCAAAATGCTTCAAATCATTAGTTTAACATATTAAGATAATAAACGCTTATTAGCTTAGTGAAGTCTACATAAAGCCTTAACGGTATAACGCCAGTGCATTTAGAATAATTCCGTAAATTTAAATAATTTTATTTTTAGGTATAAAGTCGATTTTCTTGCAATCGATATCGAAATGCTTCAAACCATTAGTTTAACATATTTAAAATAATTAACCTTCTTTAACGTATTGAAGGTGATATAAAGCCACGGCGGCATAACGGCAGCACATGTGGAAGAATTCCGTAATCTTATATTTAGGTATAAAGTCGATTTTCTTGTAGATATATTTTTCGCAATCGATATCGAAATGCTTCAGAAAACTGGTTTAACATATTTAAGTTAATAAACCTCCTTTAGCGAACTGAAATTGACATATTTAGGTATAAAGTCGATTTTGTTGTACATACACATTTAGCAATCGATATCGAATTGCTTCAAATCATTTAGCATATTTAAGTAAATTAACCTTCTTTAACGTACTGAAATTTATATAAAGCCATAACGGCATAACGGCAGTGTATTTCGAAGAATTCAATAATCTTATATTTAGATATAAAGCTGAATTTGTTGTATATACGCATTTAGCAATCGATATTGAAATTCTTCAAATCATTAGTTTAACATATTTAAAATAATTAACCTTCTTTTACGTAATGAAGGTGATATAAAGCCATGGAGGCCTAACGACAGTGCATTTAGAAGAATTCCGTAATCTTATATTTAGGTATAAATTCGATTTTGTTGTACATACACATTTAGCAATCAATATCGAAATGCTTCAAATAACTGGTTTAGCATATTTAGGTTAATTAACCGTCTTTATCTTACTGAAGTTTACATAAAGCCATAACGGTATAACGGCAGTATATTTGGGTGAATTCCGTAAGCTTTTATTTAGGTATAAAATCGATTTTCTTGTACATACACATTTAGCAATCGATATCGAAATGCATCGAATCATTAGTTTAACATATTTCAGTTAATTAACCTTCTTTACCGTAATGAAGGTTATATAAAGCCATGGCGGCATAACGACAGTGCATGTAGAAGAATTCCGTAATCTTATATTTAGGTATATAGTCGATTTTCTTGTATTTACACATTTAGCAATCGGTATCGAAAATCTTCAAATCATTAATTTAACATATTTAAGTTAATTAACCTTCTTTAACGTAATGAAGGTGATATAAAGCCATGGCGACATAACGACAGTGCATTTAGAAAAATTCCGTAATCTTATATTTAGGTATAAGTTCGATTTTGTTGTATATAGGCATTTAGCAATATCGAAATGCTTCATATAACTGGTTTAGCATATTTAGGTTAATTAACCTTATTTATCTTACTGAAGTTTACATCAAGCCATGGCGGCATAACGGCAGTGCATGTAGAATAATCTTATATTTAAGTACAATGTCGATTTTATTGTATATACGCATTTAGCAATCGATATCGAAGTGCTTCTTATCATTAGTTTAACATATTTAAGTTAATAAACCTTTTTTAACGAACTGAAGTTAACATAAAGCCTTAACGGCATAACGGCAGTGCATTTAGAAGAATTCTGTTATCACATATTTAGGTATAAATTTGATTTTCTTGTATGTACACATGTAGCAAGCGATATCGAAATGCTTCAAATCGTTAGTTTAACATATTTAAATTAATTAACCTTCTTTAACGTATTGAAGTTGATATAAAGCCATGGCGGCATAACGACAGTACATTTGGAAGAATTCCGTAATCTTATGTTTAGGTATAAATTCGATTTTCTTGTATATACGCATTTAGCAATCGATATCGAAATGCTTTAAATCATTAGTTTAACATACTTAGTTAATAAACATTTTTTAGATTACTGAAGTCTACATAAAGCCTTGACGGTATAACGGCAGTGCATTTAGAAGAATTCCGTGATGTTATAATTTTATATTTAATTATAAAGTCGATTTTCTTATATTTACACATTTAGCAGTCGATATCGAAATGCTTCAAGCCATAAGTTTAACATATTTAAGTTAACTAACCTTCTTTAACGTATTGAAGTTGATACAAAGCCATGGCGGCTTAACGACAGTACATTTGGAAGGATTCCCTAATCTTATATTTAGGTACAAAGTCGATTTTCTTGTATATACACATTTAGCAATCGATATCGAAATGCTTCAAATCATTAGTTTAACATATTTAAGTTAATAAACCTTCTTTATCGCACTGAAGTCTACATAAAGCCTTAACGGTATAACTGCACTGCATTTAGAAGAACTCCGTTATCTTATATTTAGGTATAAATTCGACTTTCTTGTATATACTCGTTTAGCAAGCGATATCGATATGCTTCAAATCATTAGTTTAACATATTTAAGTTAATTAACCTTCTTTAACGTATTGAAGTTGATATAAAGCCATAACGACAGTACATTTGGAAGAATTCCGTAATCTTATGTTTAGGTATAAATTCGATTTTCTTGTAAATACACATTTAGCAAGCGATATCGAAACGCTTCATATCATTATTTTAACATATTTAAGTTAATTAACCTTCTTTAACGTATTGAAGTTGATATAAAGCCATAACGACAGTACATGTGGAAGAATTCCGTAATCTTATAGATAGGTATAAAGTCGATTTTCTTGTAAATACACATTTAGCAAGCGATATCGAAACGCTTCATATCATTAGTTTAACATATTTAAGTTAATAAACCTTCTTTAACGCACTGACGTCTTCATAGAGCCTTAACGGTATAACTGCAGTGCATTTAGAAGAATTCCGTATTCTTATATTTAGGTATAAATTCGATTTTCTTGTATGTACATATTTAGCAATCGATATCGAAATGCTTCAAATCATTAGTTTAACATATTTAAGTTAATAAACCTTCTTTAACGCACTGACGTCTTCATAGAGCCTTAACGGTATAACTGCAGTGCATTTAGAAGAATTCCGTATTCTTATATTTAGGTATAAAGTCGATTTTCTTGTATGTACATATTTAGCAATCGATATCGAAATGCTTCAAATCATTAGTTTAACATATTCAAGTTAATTAACCATCTCTGTCTTACTGAAGTCTACATAAAGCCTTAACGGCATAACGGCGGTGTATTTAGGAGAATTCCGTTATCTTATATTTAGGTATAAATTTGATTTTCTGGTATGTACACATTTAGCAAGCGATATCGAAATGCTTCAAATCATTAGTTTAACATAGTTAAGTTAGTTAACCTTCTTTAACGTATTGAAGTTGATATAAAGCCATGACGGCATAACGGCAGTGCATTTAGAAGAAGTCCGTAGTCTTATATTAGGTATAAAGTCGGTTTTCTTGTATATACACATTTAGCAATCGATAACGAAATGCTTCAAATCATTAGTTTAACATATTTAAGTTAATCAACCTTCTTTATCTTACTGAAGTTTACATAAAGCCATAACGGTATAACGTCAGTGCATTTGGATGAATTCCGTAATCTTATATTAAGGTAAAAAGTCGATTTTAGCAATCGATATCGAAATGCTTCATATCATTAGTTTAACATATTTAAGTTAATAAACCTTTTTTAACGAACTGAAGTTAACATAAAGCCTTTACGGCATAACGGCAGTGCATTTAGAAGAATTCCGTTATCTTATATTTAGGTATAAATTTGATTTTCTTGTATGTACACATTTAGCAAGCGATATCGAAATGCTTCAAATCATTAGTTTAACATATTTAAGTTAATAAACCTTCTTTAACGTATTGAAGTTGATATAAAGCCATGGCGGCATAACGACAGTACATTTGGAAGAATTCCGTAATGTTATGTTTAGGTATAAATTCGATTTTCTTGTATGTACGCATTTAGCTATCGATATCGAAATCCTTCAAATAACTGGTTTAGCATAATTAAGTTAATTAACCTTCTTTATCTTACTGAAGTTTACATATAGCCATAACGGTATAACGGCAGTGCATTTGGATGAATTCCGTAATCTTATATTAAGGTAAAAAGTCGATTTTAGCAATCGATATCGAAATGCTTCATCTCATTAGTTTAACATATTTAAGTTAATAACCCTTCTTTAACGATCTGAAGTTGGCATATAGCCATGGCGGCATAACGGCAGTGCATGTAGAAGAATTCCGTAATCTCATATTTAGGTATAAAGTCGATTTTCTTGTATATACACATTTAGCTATCGATATCGAAATGCTTCAAATCATTAGTTTAACATATTAAGATAATAAACGCTTTTTAGCTTACTGAAGTCTACATAAAGCCTTAACGGTATAACGCCAGTGCATTTAGGAGAATTCCGTAAAGTTATAATTTTAGTTTTAGGTATAAAGTCGATTTTCTTTTATTTACACATTTAGCAATCGATATCGAAATTCTTCAAAGCAATAGTTTAACATATTTAAAATAATTTACCTTCTTTAACGTATTGAAGGCGGTATAAAGCAATGGCGGCATAACGGCAGTACATGTGGAAGAATTCCGTAATCTTATATTGAGGTATAAAGTCGATTTTGTTGTATATACGCATTTAGCAATCGATATCGAAATGCTTAAAATCATTAGTTTAACATATTTAGGTTAATTAACCTTCTTTAACCTATTGAAGTTGATATAAAGCCATGGCGGCATAACGACAGTACATTTGGAAGAATTCCGTAATCTTATGTTTAGGTATAAATTCCATTTTCTTTTATATACACATTAAGCAAGCGATATCGAAATGCTTCATATCATTAGTTTAACATATTTAAGTTAATAAACCTTTTTTAACGAACTGAAGTTAACATAAAGCCTTAACGGCATAACGGCAGTGCATTTAGAAGAATTCCGTTATCTTATATTTAGGTATAAATTTGATTTTCTTGTATGTACACATTTAGCAAGCGATATCGAAATGCTTCAAATCGTTAGTTTAACATATTTAAATTAATTAACCTTCTTTAACGTAACCTTATGTTTAGGTATAAATTCGATTTTCTTGTATATACGCATTTAGCAATCGATATCGAAATGCTTCAAATCATTAGTTTAACATACTAAATTAATAAACATTTTTTAGATTACTGAAGTCTACATAAAGCCTTAACGGTATAAAGGCAGTGCATTTAGAAGAATTCCGTGATGTTATAATTTTATATTTAGGTATAAAGTCGATTTTGTTGTATATACGCGTTTAGCAGTCGATATCGAAATGCTTCAAACCATAAGTTTAACATATTTAAAATAACTAACCTTCTTTAACGTATTGAAGTTGATACAAAGCCATGGCGGCTTAACGACAGTACATTTGGAAGGATTCCCTAATCTTATATTTAGGTATAAAGTCGATTTTCTTGTATATACACATTTAGCAATCGATATCGAAATGCTTCAAATCATTAGTTTAACATATTTAAGTTAATAAACCTTCTTTATCGCACTGAAGTCTACATAAAGCCTTAACGGTATAACTGCACTGCATTTAGAAGAACTCCGTTATCTTATATTTAGGTATAAATTCGACTTTCTTGTATATACTCGTTTAGCAAGCGATATCGATATGCTTCAAATCATTAGTTTAACATATTTAAGTTAATTAACCTTCTTTATCTTACTGAAGTTTACATAAAGCCATAATGGCACTGCATTTGGAAGAATTCCGTAATCTTATATTCAGGTATAAAGTAAATATATACACATTTAGCAATCGATATCGATATGCTTCAAATCATTAGTTTAACCTATTTAAGTTAATTATCCTTCTTTTTCTTACTGAAGTTTACATAAAGCCATAACGGTATAACGGCAGTGCATTTGGAAGAATTCCGTAGTCTTATATCTAGGAATAAAGTCGATTTTGTTGCATATACACATATAGCAATAGATATCGAGATGGTTCAACTCATTAGTTTAACATATTTAAGTTAATAAACCTTCTTTAACGCACTGAAGTCTACATAAAGCCTTAACGGTATAACGGCAGTGCATTTAGAAGAATTCCGTAATGTTATAATTTTATATTTAGGTATAAAGTCGATTTTCTTGTATTTACACATTTAGCAGTCGATATCGAAATGCTCCAAACCATAAGTTTAACATATTTAAAATAACTAACCTTCTTTAACGTATTGATGTTGATACAAAGCCATGGCGGCTTAACGACAGTACATTTGGAAGAATTCCCTAATCTTATATTTACGTATAAATTCGATTTTGTTGTATATACGCATTTAGCAATCGATATCGAAATGCCTCAAATAATTGTTTTAGCATATTTAGGTTAATTAAACTTCTTTATCTTACTGAAGTTTACATAAAGCCATAACGGCATAACGGCAGTATATTTGGGTGAATTCCGTAAGCCTTTATTTAGGTATAAAATCGATTTTCTTGTACATACACATTTAGCAATCGATATCGAAATGCTTCAAATCATTAGTTTAACATATTTAAGTTAATTAACCTTCTTTACCGTAATGAATGTTATATAAAGCCTTGGCGGCATAACGACAGTGCATGTAGACGAATTCCGTAATCTTATATTTAGGTATATAGTCGATTTTCTTGTATTTACACATTTAGCAATCGATATCGAAAATCTTCAAATCATTAATTTAACATATTTAAGTTAATTAACCTTCTTTAACGTAATGAAGGTGATATAAAGCCATGGCGGCATAACGACAGTGCATTTAGAAAAATTCCGTAATCTTATAATTAGGTATAAGTTCGATTTTGTTGTATATAGGCATTTAGCAATATCGAAATGCTTCATATAACTGGTTTAGCATATTTAGGTTAATTAACCTTCTTTATCTTACTGAAGTGTACATAAAGCCATAACAGTATAACGGCAGTGCATTTGGGAGAATTCCGTAATCTTTTTTTTAGGTATAAAATCGATTTTCTTGTACATACACATTTAGCAATCAATATCGAAATGCTTCAAATCATTAGTTTAGCATATTTAAGTAAATTGACCTTCTTTAACGTACTGAAATTTATATAAAGCCATACGGCATAACGGCAGTGTATTTCGAAGAATTCCGTAATCTTATATTTAGATATAAAGCCGATTTTGTTGTATATACGCATTAAGCAATCGATATCGAAATTCTTCAAATCATTAGTTTAACATATTTAAAATAATTAACCATCTTTAACGTAATGAAGGTGATATAAGGGCCATGGCGGCCTAACGACAGTGCATTTAGAAGTATTCCGTAATCTTATATTTAGGTATAAATTCGATTTTGTTGTATATACGCATTTAGCAATCGAAATCGAAATGCTTCAAATAACTGGTTTAGCATAATTAGGTTAATTAACCTTCTTTATCTTACTGAAGTTTACATAAAGCCATAACGGCATAAAGGCAAAATATTTGGGGTGAATTCCGTAAGCTTTTATTTAGTGTATAAAATCGATTTTCTTGTAGATACACATTTAGCAATCGATATCGAAATGCTCAAATCATTAGTTTAACATATTTGAGTAAACTAACCTTCTTTAACGTACTGAAATTTATATAAAGCCATAACAGCATAGCGGCAGTGCATTTAGAAGAATTACGTTATCTTATATTTAGGTATAATTCGATTTTCTTGTATATACGCATACAGCAATCGATATCGACATGCTTCAAATCATTAGTGTAACATATTTAAGTTAATAAACCTTCTTTAACGCACTGAAGTCTTCATAAAGCCTTAACGGTATAACCGCAGTGCATTTAGAAGAATTTCATAATCTTATATTTAGGTATAGAGTCGATTTGTTGTATATACTCATTTAGCAATCGATATCGAAATGCTTCAAATCATTAGTTTAATATATTTAAGTTAATAAAGCTTCTTTAACGCACTGAAGTTAACATAAAGCCATGGCGGCATAACGGCAGTGCATGTAGAAGAATTCCGTAATCTTATATTTAGGTATAAAGTCGATTTTCTTGTATGTACACATTTAGCAATCGATATCGAAATGCTTCAAATCATTAGTTTAACATATTTAAGTTAATAAACCTTCTTTAACGCACTGACGTCTTCATAGAGCCTTAACGGTATAACTGCAGTGCATTTAGAAGAATTCCGTATTCTTATATTTTAGGTATAAGGTCGATTTTCTTGTACTTACATATTTAGCAATCGATATCGAAATGCTTCAAATCATTAGTTTAACATATTCAAGTTAATTAACCCTCTCTGTCTTACTGAAGTCTACATAAAGCCTTAACGGCATAACGGCGGTGTATTTAGGAGAATTCCGTTATCTTATATTTAGGTATAAATTTGATTTTCTGGTATGTACAACATTTAGCAAGCGATATCGAAATGCTTCAAATCATTAGTTTAACATATTTAAGTTAATTAACCTTCTTTATCTTACTGAAGTTTACATAAAGCCATAACGGTATAACGTCAGTGCATTAGGATGAATTCCGTAATCTTATATTAAGGTAAAAAGTCGATTTTAGCAATCGATACCAAAATGCTTTATATCATTAGTTTAACATATTTAAGTTAATAAACCTTTCTTAACGAACTGAAGTTAACATAAAGCCTTAACGGCATAACGGCAGTGCGTTTAGAAGAATTCCGTTATCTTATATTTAGGTATAATTTGATTTTCTTGTATGTACACATTTAGCAAGCAATATCGAAATGCTTCAAATCGTTAGTTTAACATATTTAAGTTAATAAACGTTGTTTAACGCACTGACGTCTTCATAAAGCCTTAACGGTATAACTGCAGTGCATTTAGAAGAATTCCGTATTCTATATTTAGGTATAAAGTCGATTTTCTTGTATTTACATATTTAGCAATCGATATCGAAATGCTTCTAATCATTAGTTTAACATATTCAAGTTAATTACCCTCTCTGTCTTACTGAAGTCTACATAAAGCCTTAACGTCATAACGACAGTACATTTGGAAGAATTCCGCTAAACTTATGTTTAGGTATAAATTCGATTTTCTTGTATATACGCATTTAGCAATCGATATCGAAATGCTTCAAATCATTAGTTTAACATATTGTAAGTTAATTAACCTTCTTAAACGTATTGAAGTTGATATAAAGCCATGGCGGCATAACGGCAGTGCATTTAGAAGAAGTCCGTAGTCTTCTATTTAGGTATAAAGTCGGTTTTCTTGTATATACACATTTAGCAAACGATATCGAATGCTTCAAATCATAGTTTAACATATTTAGGTTAATTAACCTTCTTTAAACGTATTGAAGTTGCTATAAAGCCATAACAACAGTACATTTGGAAGAATTCCGTAATCTTATGTTTAGGTATAAATTCGATTTTCTTGTAAATACACATTAAGCAAACGATATCGAAACGCTTCATATCATTAGTTTAACATATTTAAGTTAATTAACCTTCTTAACGTATTGAAGTTGATATAAAGCCATAACGCCAGTACATGTGGAAGAATTCCGTAATCTTATAGTTAGGTATAAAGTCGATTTTCTTGTATATACACATTTTGCAATCGATATCGAAATGCTTCAAATAACTGGTTTAGCATATTTAAGTTAATTAACATTCTTTATCTTACTGAAGTTTACATAAAGCCATAACGGCAATAACGACAATACATTTGGAAGAATTCCGTAGACTTATATTTAGGTATAAAGTCGATTTTCTTTTATATATGCTTTAAGCAATCGATATCGAAATGCTTCAACTCATTAGCTTAACATATTTAAGTTAATAAACCTTCTTTAACGATCTGAAGTTGGCGTATAGCCACGGGCGGCATTACGGCAGTGCATGTAGAAGAATTCCGTAATACTTTTACTTAGGTATAAAGTCGATTTTCTTTTATATACACATTTAGATATCGATATCGAAATGCTTCAAATCATTAGTTTAACATATTAAGTTAATAAACATTTTTTAGCTTACTGAAGTCTACATAAAGCCTTAACGGTATAACGGCAGTGCATTTAGAAGAATCCCGTTATCTTATATTTAGATATAAATTCGATTTTCTGTATATACGCATTTAGCAAGCGATATCGAAATGCTTCAAATCATTAGTTTAATATATTTCAGTTAAGTAACCTCTTTAACGTATTGAAGTTGGCATAAAGCCATGGCGGCATAACGGCAGTGCATGTAGAAGAATTCCGTAATCTTATATTTAGGTATAAGTCGATTTTCTTGTATATACACATTTAGCAATCGATATCGAGATGCTTCAAATCATTAGTTTAACATATTTAAGTTAATTAGCCTTCTTTAACGTAATGAAGGTGATATAAAGCCATGGCGGCATAACGACAGTACATTTGGAAGTATTCCGTAATCTTATGTTTAGATATAAAGTCGATTTTCTTGTATATACACATTTAGCAATCGATATCGAAATGCTTCAAATCATTAGTTAACATACTTAAGTTAATTAACCTTCTTTAACGTATTGAAGGTGATATAAAGCCATGGCGGCATAACGACAGGGCATTTAGAAGAATTCCGTAATCTTATATTTAAGTATAAAGTCGATTTTCTTGTATAAACACATTTAGCTATCGATATCGAAATGCTGCAAATCATAGTTTAACATATTTAAGTTAATTAACCTTCGTTATCTTACTGCAGTTTACATAAAGCCAAAACGGTATAACGCCAGTGCATTTGGAAGAATTCCGTAAACTTATATTTAGGTAAAAAGTCGATTTTCTTGTATATACACTTTTAGCTATCGATAACGAAATGCTTCAAATAATTAGTTTAACATATTTTAAGTTAATTAACCTTCTTTAACGTATTGAAGTTGGCATAAAGCTATGGCGGCATAACGGCAGTGCATGTAGAAGAATTCCGTATTCTTATATTTAGGTATAAAGTCGATTTTCTTGTATTTACATATTTAGCAATCGATATCGAAATGCTTCTAATCATTAGTTTAACATATTCAAGTTAATTAACCCTCTCTGTCTTACTGAAGTCTACATAAAGCCTTAACGTCATAACGACAGTACATTTGGAAGATTCCGTAATCTTATGTTTAGGTATAAATTCGATTTTCTTGTACATACACATTTAGCTATCGATAACGAAATGCTTCAAATAATTAGTTAACATATTTAAGTTAATTAACCTTCTTTAACGTATTGAAGTTGATATAAAGCCATGGCGGCATAACGACAGTGCATTTAGAAGAATTCCGTAATCTTATATTTAGGTATAACGTCGATTTTGTTGTACATACACATTCAGCACACGATATCGAAACGCTTGAAATCATTAGTTTAACATATTTAAGTTAATTAACCTTCTTTAACGTATTGAAGTTGATATAAAGCCTGGGCGGCATAACGACAGTACATTTGGAAGAATTCCGTAGTCTTATATTTATGTAAAAAGTCGATTTGCTTGTATATACACATTAGGGATCGATTAGATGCTTCAACTCATTAGTTTAACACATTTAAGGTAGTTAACCTTCTTTACCGTAATGAAGGTGATATAAAGCCATGGCGGCATAACGACAGTGCATTTAGAAGAATTCCGTAATCTTATATTTAGGTATAAAGTCGATTTTCTTTTATATATGCATTAAGCAATCGATATTGAAATGCTTCAAATAACTGGCTTAGCATATTTAAGTTAATTAACCTTCTTTATCTTACTGAAGTTTACATAAAGCCATAACGGCATAACGGTAGTATATTTATATGAATTCCGTAATCTTATGTTGAGGTATAAAGTCGATTTTGTTGTACATACAAATATAGCAATCGATTTGAAATGCTTCAAATTATTAGCTTAACATATTTAAGTTAATTAACCTTCTTTAACGTATTGAAGTTGATATAAAGCCATCGCGGCATAACGACAGTGCATTTAGAAGAATTCCGTAATCTTATATTTAGGTATAAAGACGATTTTCTTGTATATACACATTTAGCAATCGATATCGAAATGCTTCAACTCATTAGTTTAACATATTTAAGTTAATTAGCCTTCTTTAACGTAATGAAGGTGACATAAAGTCATGGCGGCATAACGACAGTACATTTGGAAGAATTCCGTAATCTTATGTTTAGGTATAAATTCGGTTTTCTTTTACATACACATTTAGCAAGCGATATCGAAATGCTTCAAATCAATAGTTTAACAAATTTAAGTTAATTAACCTTCTTTAACGTACTGAAGTTGATATAAAGCCATGGCGGCATAACGACAGTACATTTGGAAGAACTCCGTAGTCTCATATTTAGGTATAAAGTCGATTTTCTTTTATATATGCATTAAGCAATCGATATCGAAATGCTTCAAATAACTGGTTTAACATATTTAAGTAACTATACCTTCTTTAAACGAACTGAAGTTAACATAAAGCCATAACGGCATAACGGCAGTGCATTTGGAAGAATTCCGTTATCGTATATTTAGGTATAAAGTCGATTTTCTTGTATATTCACATTTAGCAATCGATAACGAAATGCTTCAAATCATTAGTTTAACATATTTAAGTTAATTAACCTTCTTTAACGTATTGAAGTTGATATAAAGCCATGGCGGCATAACGACAGTGCATTTAGAAGAATTCCGTAATCTTATATTTAGGTATAAAGTCGATTTTCTTGTATATACACATTTTGCAATCGATACCGAAATGCTTCAAATAACTGGTTTAGCATATTTATGTTAATTAACCTTCTTTATCTTACTGAAGTTTACATAAAGCCATAACGGCAGTATATTTATATGAATTCCGTCATCTTATATTTAGGTATAAAGTCGATTTTGTTGTACATATACATTCAGCACTCGATAATCTTATATTTAGGTATAAAGTCGATTTTGTTGTATAATGCATCTAGCAATCGATATCGGGAAGGTTCAACTCATTAGTTTAACATATTTAAGTTAATAAACCTTCTTTAACGTATTGAAGTTTATATAAAGCCATGGCGGCATAACGACAGTGCATTTAGAAGAATTTCGTAATCTTATATTTAGGTATAAAGTCGATTTTCTTGTATACACACATTTAGCAATCTATAACGAAATGCTTCAAATAATTAGTTTAACATATTTAAGTTAATTAACCTTCTTTAACGTATTGAAGTTGATATAAAGGCATAGCGGCATAACGACAGTGCATTTAGAAGAATTCCGTTATCTTATATTTAGGTATAAAGTCGATTTTCTTGTATATACACATTTTGCAATCGATATCGAAATGCTTCAAATAACTGGTTTAGCATATTTAAGTTAATTAACCTTCTTTAACGTATTGAAGGTTATATTAAGCCATGGCGGCATAACGACAGTGCATTTAGAAGAATTCCGTTATCTTATATTTAGGTACAAAGTCGATTTTCTTGTATATACACATTTATCAATCTATAGCGAAATGCCTCAAATCATTAGTTTAACATATTTAAGTTAATTAACCTTCTTTAACGTATTGAAGTTGATATAAAGCCATGGCGGCATAACGACAGTGCATTTAGAAGAATTCCGTAATCTTATATTAGGTATAAAGTCGATTTTCTTGTATATACACATTTTGCAATCGATATCGAAATGCTTCAAATCATTAGTTTTAACATATTTAAGTTAATTAACCTTCTTTAACGTATTGAAGTTGATATAAAGCCATGGCGGCATAACGACAGTACATTTGGAAGAATTCCGTACTCTTATATTTATGTAAAAAGTCGATTTTCTTGTATATACACATTTAGCGATGGATATCGAGATGCTTCAACTCATAAGTTTAACATATTTATGTTAATAAACCCTTCTTTAACGATCTGATGTTGGCATATAGCCATGGCGGCATAACGGCAGTGCATTTAGAAGAATCCCGTTATCTTATATTTAGGTATAAAGTCGATTTTCTTGTACATACACATTTAGCTATCGATATCGAAATGCTTCAAATCATTAGTTTAACATATTAAGTTAATAAACGCTTTTTAGCTTACGGAAGTCTACATAAAGCCTTAACGGTATAACGGCAGTGCATTTAGAAGAATTCCGTAATGTTATAATTTTATATTTAGGTATAAAGTCGATTTTCTTGTATTTACACATTTAGCAATCGATATCGAAATGCATCAAATAACTGGTTTAGCATATTTCTGTTAATTAACCTTATTTATCTTACTGAAGTTTACATAAAGCAATAACGGCATAACGGCAGTATATTTATATGAATTCCGTTATCTTATATTTAGGTATAAAGTCGATTTTGTTGTATATACACATTTAGCAAACGATATCGAAATGCTTCAAATCATTAGTTTAAGATATTTAAGTTAATTAACCTTTTTTAACGTATTGAAGGTGATATAAAGCCATGGCGGCATAACGACAGTACACTTGGAAGAATTCCGTAGTCTTATATTTAGTTATAAAGTCGATTTTCTGGTATATATGCATTAAGCAATCGATGTCGAAATGCTTCAAATAACTGGTTTAACATATTTAAGTTAATAAACCTTCTTTAAACGAACTGAAGTTGGCTTAAGGCCATGGCGGCATAACGGCAGTGCATTTAGAAGAATTCCGTAATCTTATATTTAGGTATAAAGTCGATTTTCTTGTATATACACATTTAGCTATCGATATCGAAATGCTTCAAATCATTAGCTTAACATATTTAAGTAAATTAACCTTCTTTAACGTATTGAAGTTGATATAAAGCCATGGCGGCATAACGACAGTACATTTGGAAGAATTCCGTAGTCTTATATTTATGTAAAAAGTCGATTTGCTTGTATATACTCATTTAGCGATCGATATCGAGACGCTTCAACTCATTAGTTTAACACATTTAAGTTAGTTAACCTTCTTTACCGTAATGAAGGTGATATAAAGCCATGGCGGCATAACAACAGTACATTTAGAAGAAATCCGTAATCTTATATTTAAGTATAAAGTCGATTTTGTTGTATATACACATTTAGCTATCGATGTCGAAATGCTTCAAATAATTAGTTTAACATATTTAAGTTAATTAACCTTCTTTAATGTATTGAAGTTGATATAAAGGCATGGCGGCATTACGACAGTGCATTTAGAAGAATTCCGTAATCTTATATTTAGGTATAAAGTCGATTTTCTTGCATATACACATTTTGCAATCGATATCGAAATGCTTCAAATCATTAGTTTAACATATTTAAGTTAATTAACCTTCTTTAAACGTATTGAAGTTGATATAAAGCCATGGCGGCATAACGATAATAGATTTGAAGAATTCCGTAATCTTATATTTAGGTATAAAGTCGATTTTGTTGTATATACGCATCTACAATCGATATCGAGAAGGTTCAACTCATTAGTTTAACATATTTAAGTTAATAAACCTTCTATTAACGTATTGAAGTTTATATAAAGCCATGGCGGCATAACGACAGTGCATTTAGAAGAATTCCGTAATCTTATATTTAGGTATAAAGTCGATTTTCTTGTATATACACATTTAGCAATCTATAACGAAATGCTTCAAATAATTAGTTTAACATATTTAAGTTAATTAACCTTCTTTAACGTATTGAAGTTGATATAAAGCCATGGCGGCATAACGACAGTGCATTTAGAAGAATTCCGTAAACTTATATTTAGGTATAAAGTCGATTTTCTTGTATATACACATTTTGCAATCGATATCGAAATGCTTCAAATCATTAGTTTAACATATTTAAGTTAATTAACCTTCTTTAACGTATTGAAGTTGATATAAAGCCATGGCGGTATAACGACAGTACATTTGGAAGAATTCCGTAGTCTTATATTTATGTAAAAAGTCGATTTTCTTGTATATACACATTTAGCGATGGATATCGAGATGCTTCAACTCATAAGTTTAACATATTTATGTTAATAAACCTTCTTTAACGATCTGAAGTTGGCATATAGCCATGGCGACATAACGACAGTGCATTTAGAAGAATTCCGTAATCTTATATTTAGGTATAAAGTCGATTTTCTTGTACATACACATTTAGCTATCGATAACGAAATGCTTCAAATAATTAGTTTAACATATTTAAGTTAATTAACCTTCTTTAACGTATTGAAGTTGATATAAAGCCATGGCGGCATAACGACAGTGCATTTAGAAGAATTCCGTAATCTTATATTTAGGTATAAAGTCGATTTCTTGTATATACACATTTTTGCAATCGATATCGAAATGCTTCAAATCATTAGTTTAACATATTTAAGTTAATAAAACTTCTTTAAACTAACGGAAGTTGGCTTAAAGCCATGGCGGCATAACGGCAGTGCATTTAGAAGAATTCCGTAATCTTATATATAGGTATAAAGTCGATTTTCTTGTATATACACATTTAGCTATCGATATCGGAATGCTTCCAAGTCATTAGTTTAACATATTAAGTTAATAAACATTTTTTAGCTACTGAAGTCTACATAAAGCCTTAACGGTATAAAGGCAGTGCATTTAGAAGAACTCCGTAATGTTATAATTTTATATATAAAGTCGATTTTCTTGCATATATACATTTCGCAATCGATATCGAAATGCTTCAGATAACTGGTTTAACATATTTAAGTTAATAAACCTCCTTTAGCGAACTGAAGTTGACATAAAGCCATAAAGGCACTGCATTTGGAAGAATTCCGTAGTCTTATATTAGGCATAAAGTCGATTTTCTTGTATATACACATTTTGCATCGATATGAAAATGCTTCAAAAAACTGGTTTAGCATATTTAAGGTAATAAACCGTCTTTATCTTACTGAAGTTTACATAGAGCCATGACGGCAATATATTTATATGAATTCCGTTATCTTATATTTAGGTATATAGTCGATTTTGTTGTACATACACATTCAGCACTCGATATCGAAATGCTTCAAATCATTAGTTTAAGATATTTAAGTTAATTAACCTTCTTTAACGTATTGAAGGTGATATAAAGCCATGGGCGGCATAACGGCACAGCATTTAGAAGAATTCCGTAATCTTATATTCAGGTATAAAGTCGGTTTTCTTGTATATACACATTTAGCAATCGATAACGAAATGCTTCAAATCATTAGTTTAACATATTTAAGTTAATTAACCTTCTTTAACGTATTGAAGTTGATATAAAGCCATTGCGGCATAACGACAGTGCATTTAGAAAAATTTCGTAATCTTATGTTTAGGTATAAATTCGATTTTCTTTTACATACACATTAAGCAAGCGATATCGAAATGCTTCAAATCATTAGTTTAATATATTTCAGTTAAGTAACCTTCTTTAACGTATTGAAGTTGGCATAAAGCCATTGCGGCATAACGACAGTGCATTTAGAATAATTCCATAGTCTTATATTTAGGTATAAAGTCGATTTTCTTTTATATATGCATTAAGCAATCGATATCGAAATGCTTCAAATAACTGGTTTAACATATTAAAGTTAATAAAACTTCTTTAACGATCTGCAGTTAACATAAAGCCATAACGGTATAACGGCAGTGCATTTGGAAGAATTCCTTATACTTATATTTAGGTATAATGTCGATTTTGTTGTATTTACACATTAGAAATCGATATCGAGATGCTTCAAATCATTAGTTTAACATATTTAAGTTAATAAACCTTCTTTATCTGACTGAAGTTTACGTAAAGCCATAACGGTATAACGGCAGTGCATTCAGAAGAATTCCGTAGTCTTTTATGTAGGCATAAAGTCGATATTGTTGTATATACACATTTAGCAATCGATATCGAGATGCTTCAAATCATTAGTTTAACATATTTAAGTTAACTAACCTTCTTTATCTGACTGAAGTTTACGTAAAGCCATAACGGTATAACGGCAGGGCATTTAGAAGAATTCCGTAATCTTATATTTAGGTTTAAAGTCGATTTTGTTGTATATACACATTTAGCAATCGATATCGAGATGGTTCAACTCATTATTTTAAATTATCTAACCAATGCTTTATGTTCGGACCCACCTCGTTTCAATAGTTTAGCCACTAGAGCGTTAGCAAAGTTGAAACAAAAATGTGACTATTCCAAGCCCTTGGTCAGGAGTAGAAGAAACATTGAAGACTTTCCTGAGAGCTCTTAAGGAAAAGTCACCAATTTTTCTTCTACTCTTATTAGGGGCTTGGTAACAGTCACATTTTTGTTTCAACTTTGCTAACGCTCTAGCGGCTAAACTATTAAAACGAGGTGGGTCAAACATAAAGCATTGATTAGATAATTTATAGAGCTCTCAGGAAAGTTTCAATTTTTATTCTACTCCTACCAGGGGCTTGGAAATAGTCACATTTTTGTTTCTAACTTTGCTAACGCTCTAGCGGCTAAACTATTGCAACGAGGTGGTTCAATTATAAAGCATTGGTTAAATAATTTAAAGTGCCCTCAGGGAAGTCTTAAATCTTTGTTCTACTACTATCAGGGGCTTGGAAATAGTCACATTTTTGTTTCACTTTTGATAACGCTCTAGAGGGTAAACTATTTGAACGAGGTGAGTCAAACATAAAGCATTGGTTAGATAATTTAAAGTGCTCTCAGGAAAGTCTTTAATTTTTCTTCTACTCCACCAGGGGCTTGGCAATAGTCACATTTTTGTTTCAACTTTGCTAACGCTCTGAGGCTAAACTATTGAACGAGGTGAGTCAAACATAAAGCATTGGTTAGATAATTTAAAGAGCTCTCAGGAAAGTCTTCAATCTTTCTTCTACTCCTATCAGGGGCTTGGCAATAGTCACATTTTTGTTTCAACTTTGCTAACGCTCTAGGCTAAACTATTTGAACGAGGTGAGTCAAACATAAAGCTTGGTTAGATAATTTAAAGAGCTCTCAGGAAAGTCTTCAACTTTTTTACTCTATCAGGGGTTTGGAAATAGTCACATTTTTGTTTCACTTTTGATAACGCTCTAGCGGGTAAACTGTTTGCACGAGGTGGGTCAAACTTAAAGCATTGGTTAGATAATTTAAAGAGCTCTCAGGAAAGTCATTCAATTTTTCTTCTACTCTACCAGGGGCTTGGCAATAGTCACATTTTTGTTTCAACTTTGCTAACGCTCTGAGGCTAAACTATTGAAACGAGGTGAGTCAAACATAAAGCTTTGGTTAGATAATTTAAAGGCTCTTAGGAAAGTTCCCAACTTTTCTTCTACTCCTACCAGGGGCTTGGAATAGTCACATTTTTGTTTCACTTTTGATAACGCTCTAGCGGCTAAACTATTTGAACGAGGTGGGTCAAACATAAAGCATTGGTTAGATAATTTAAAGAGCTCTCAGGAAAGTCTTCAATCTTTCTTCTACTCCTATCAGGGGCTTGGCAATAGTCACATTTTTGTTTCAACTTTGCTAACGCTCTAGGCTAAACTATTGAACGAGGTGGTCAAACATAAAGCATTGGTTAGATAATTTAAGAGCTCTCAGGAAAGTCTTCAATCTTTCTTCTACTCCTATCAGGGGCTTGGCAATAGTCACATTTTTGTTTCAACTTTGCTAACGCTCTAGCGGCTAAACTATTTGAACGAGGTGAGTCAACATAAAGCATTGGTTAGATAATTTAAAGAGCTCTCAGGAAAGTTTCAATTTTTCTTCTACTCCTGCCAGGGGCTTGGCAATAGTCACATTTTTGTTTCAACTTTGCTAACGCTCTAGCGGCTAAGCTATTGGAACGAGGTGGTTCAAACATAACGCTTTGGTTAGATAATTTAAAGCCCTCTTAGGAAAACCTTCACTCTTTCTTCTACTCCTATCAGGGGCTTGGAAATAGTCACATTTTTGTTTCACTTTTGATAACGCTCTAGAGGGTTAACTATTTGAACGAGGTGAGTCATACATAAAGCGTTGGTTAGATAATTTAAAGGGCTCTCAGGAAAGTCTTTAATTTTTCTTCTACATCTACCAGGGGCTTGGCAATAGTCACATTTTTGTTTCAACTTTGCTAACGCTCTGAGGCTAAACTATTGGAACGAGGTGAGTCAAACATAAAGCATTGGTTAGATAATTTATAGAGCTCTCAGGAAAGTCTTCAATCTTTCTTCTACTCCTACCAGGGGCTTGGCAACAGTCACATTTTTGTTTCAACTTTGCTAACGCTCTGAGGCTAAACTATTTGAATGAGGTGGGTCGAACATAAAGCATTGGTTAGATAATTTAAAAAGCTCTCAAGAAAGTCTTCAATCTTTCTTCTACTCTTATCAGGGGCTTGGCAATAGTCACATTTTTGTTTCAACTTTGCTAACGCTCTAGCGGCTAAACTGGTAGAACGAGGTGGGTCAAACATAAAGCATTGGTTAGATAATTTAGAGAGCTCTCAGGAAAGTTCCCAATTTTTCTTCTACTCCTGCCAGGGGCTTGGCAATAGCCACAGTTTTGTTTCAACTTTGATAACGCTCTGAGGCTAAACTATTCGAACGAGGTGAGTCAAACATAAAGCATTGGTTAGATAATTTAAAGGGCTCTCAGGAAAGTTTTCAATCTTTATTCTACTCCTACCAGGGGCTTGGTAATAGTCACATTTTTGTTTCAACTTTGCTAACGCTCTAGCGGCTAAACTATTGCAACGAGGTGGTTCAAACATAAAGCATTGGTTAGATAATTTAACGAGCTCTCAGGAAAGTTTTCAATCTTTCTTCTACTCCTATCAGGGGCTTGGCAATAGTCACATTTTTGTTTCAACTTTGCTAACGCTCTAGCGGCTAAACTATTGGAACGAGGTGGGTCAAACATAAAGCATTGGTTAGATAATTTAAAGAGCCCTCAGGAAAGTCTTCAATCTTTCTTCTACTCCTATCAGGGGCTTGGAATAGTCACATTTTTGTTTCAACTTTGCTAACGCTCTAGCGCTAAACTATTTGAACGAGGTGGGTCAAACATAAAGCATTGGTTAGATAATTTAAAGAGCTCTAGGAACATCTTCAATTTTTTTCTACTCATCAGGGGCTTGGCAATAGTCACATTTTTATTTCAACTTTGCTAACGCTCAGCGGCTAAACTATTGGAACGAGGTCGGTCAAACATAAGCATTGGTTAGATAATTTAAAGAGCTCTCAGAAATCTTCACTCTTTCTTTACTCCTATCAGGGGCTTGGCAATTGTCACATTTTTGTTTCAACTTTGCTAACGCTCTGAGGCTAAACTATTGAAGAGTGGGTCAACATAAAGCATTGGTTAGATAATTTAAACTAATGATTTGAACCATCTCTTATCGATGCTAAATGTGTATAGTACAACAAAATCGACTTTATACCTAAATATAAGATTACGGAATTCTTCAAATACACTGCCGTTATACCGTAATGGCTTTAGAAACTTCAGTTCGTTAAAGAAGGTTGAATTTACTTAAATTGTTAAACTAATGATTTGAAGCATTTCGATATCGATTGCTAAATGTGTATATACAAGAAAATCGACTTTATACCGAAATATAAGACTAAATGGTTATTAATGGCTTTATGTCAACTTCGTTCGTAAAGAAGGCTAATTAACTTAAATATGTTAAACTAATGATCTGAAGCATTTCCGATATCAATTGCGTAAATGTAGTATATACAAGAAAATCGACTTTATCCTAAATATAAACTATGGAATTAATGGCTCCGTTATCGCTGCTTATGTACTTCAGTATCGCTTAAAAATGTAATTAACTTAAATATGTTAAAGCTAATGTTTTGAAGCATTTCGATATCAATTGCTAAATGTGTATATACAAGAAAATCGACTTTAGCCTAAATATAAAATTAAACGGAATTCTTCTAAATGCACTGCGTTATGCCGCCTATGGCTTTATGTCAACTTCAGTTCGCTTAAAGAAGGTTAATTAACTTAAATATGTTAAACAATGGTTTGAAGCATTTCGATATCGATAGCTAAATGTGTATATACAAGAAAATCGACTTTTTACCTAAATATAAGATTACGGAATTCTTCTAAATGCACTGCCGTTATGCCGCCATGGCTTTAAGCCAACTTCCGTTCGTTAAAGAAGGTTTATTAACTTAATATGTTAAACTAATGATTTGAAGCATTTCGATATCGATAGCTAAATGTGTATATACAAGAAAATCGACTTTTACCTAAATATAAGATTACGGAATTCTTCTAAATGCACTGTCGTTATGCCGCCATGGCTTTAAGCCAACTTCCGTTCGTTAAAGAAGGTTAACGAACTTTAAATATGTTAAACTTATGATTTGAAGCATTTCGATATCGATTGCTAGATGCGTATATACAAGAAAATCGACTTTATACCTAAATCTAAGATTAGGGAATTCTTCTAAATGCACTGTCGTTATGCCGCCATGGCTTTATATCACCTTCATTACGTTAAAAAAGGTTAACTAACTTAAATATGTTAAACTAATGATTTGAAGCATTTCGATATCGATTGCTAAATGTGTATATACAACAAAATCGACTTAATACCTAAATATAAGATTACGAAATTCTTCCAAATGTACTGTCGTTATGCCGCCATGGCTTTATATCGACTTCAATACGTTAAAGAAGGTTAATTAACTTAAGTATGTTAAACTAATGAGTTGAACCATCTCGATATCGATTGCTAAATGGGTATATACAACAAAATCGACTTTATACCTAAATATAAGATTACAGAATTCTTCCAAATGCACTGCCGTTATACCGCCATGGCTTTATATCAACTTCAATATGTTAAAGAAGGTTAATTAACTTAAATATGTTAAACTAATGATTTGAAGCATCTCGATATCGATTGCTAAATGTGTATATACAACAAAATCGACATTATACCTAAATATAAATTTACGGAATTCTTCCAAATGCACTGGCGTTATACCCTTATGGCTTTATGTAAACTTCAGTCAAGGAAAGAAGGTGAATTAACTTAAATATGTTAAACTAATGATTTGAAGCATCTCGATATCGATTGCTAGATGCGTATATACAAGAAAATCGACTTTATACCTAAATATAAGATTACGGAATTCTTCTAAATGCACTCCCGTTATGCCGCCATGGCTTTAACCAACTTCAGATCGTTAAAGAAGGTTTATTAAATATGTTAAACTAAGGAGTTGAACCATCTCGATATCGATTGCTAAATGTGTATATACAACAAAATCGACTTTATACCTAAATATAAGATTACGGAATTCTTCCAAATGCACTGCCGTTATACCGTTATGGCTTTACGTAAACTTCAGTAAGAAAAAGAAGGTTAATTAACTTAAATATGTTAAAATAATGATTTGAAGCATCTTGATATCGATTGCTAAATGTGTATATACAACAAAATCGACATTATACCTAAATATAAGTTTACGGAATTCTTCCAAATGCACTGGCGTTATACCGTTATGGCTTTATGTAAACTTCAGACAGAGAAAGAAGGTGAATTATCTTAAATATGTTAAACTAATGATTTGAAGCATTTCGTTATCGATTGCTAAATGTGTATATACATGAAAATCGACTTTATACCTAAATATAAGATTACGGAATTCTTCTAAATGCACAGCCGTTATGCCGTAATGGCTTTATGCCAACTTCCGTTCGTTAAAGAAGGTTAATTAACTTAAATATGTTAAACTAATGATTTGAAGCATTTCGATATCGATTGCTAAAAGTGTATATACGAGAAAATCGACTTTATGCCTAAATATAAGACTATGGAATTATAGCTTTATGTCAACTTCAGTTCTCTAAAGGAGGTTTATTAACTTAAATATGTTAAACCAGTTATCTGAAGTTTCGATATCGATTGCGAAATGTGTATATACAAGAAAATCGACTTTATACCTAAATATAAAATTATAACAATACGGAATTCTTCTAAATGCACTGCCGTTTTACCGTTAAGGCTTTATGTAGACTTCAGTATGCTAAAAAATGTTTATTAACTTAATATGTTAAACTTATGATTTGAAGCATTTCGATATCGATAGCTAAATGTGTATAAACAAAAAAATCGACTTTATACCTAAATATAAGTTTACGGAATTCTTCTACATGCACTGTCGTTATGCCGCCATGGCTTTATATCACCTTCATTACGTTAAAGAAGGTTAACTAACTTAAATATGTTAAACTAATGATTTGAAGATTTTCGATATCGATTGCTAAATGCGTAAATACAAGAAAATCGACTATATACCTAAATATAAGATTACGGAATTCTTCTACATGCACTGTCGTTATGCCGCCATGTCTTTATGTCACCTTCATTACGTTAAAGAAGGCTAACGAATTTAAATATGTTAAACTAATGATTTGAAGCATTTCGATATCGATTGCTAAATGTGTATATACAAGAAAATCGACTTTATACATAAATATTAGATTACGGAATTTTCTAAATGCACTGTCGTTATGCCGCCATGGCTTTATGCCAACTTCCGTTCGTTAAAAAAGGTTAATTAACTTAAATATGTTAAACTAATGATTTGAAGCATTTCGATATCGATTGCTAAATGTGTATGTACAACAAAATCGACTTTATACCTAAATATAAGATAACGGAATTCATATAAATATACTGCCGTTATGCCGTGATGGCTTTATGTAAACTTCAGTAAGATAAAGAAGGTTAATTAACTTAAATATGTTAAACTAATGATTTGAAGCATTTCGATATCGATTGCGAATTGTGTATATACAAGAAAATCGACTTTATACCTAAATATAAGACTACGGAATTCTTCCAAATGTACTGTCGTTATGCCGTCATGGCTTTATATCAACTTCAATACGTTAAAGAAGGTTAATTGACTTAAATTTGTTAAACTAATGATATGAAGCATTTTGATATCGATAGCTAAATGTGTAAGTAAAAGAAAATCGAATTTATACCTAAACATAAGATTACGGAATTCTTCCAAATGTACTGTCGTTATGCCGCCATGTCTTTATGTCACCTTCATTACGTTAAAGAAGGCTAATTAACTTAAATATGTTAAACTAATGATTTGAAGCATTTCGTTATCGATTGCTAAATGTGTATATACAAGAAAATCGACTTTATACCTAAATATAAGATTACGGAATTCTTCTAAATGCACTGCCGTTATGCCGCCATGGCTTTATGCCAACTTCCGTTCGTTAAAAAAGGTTAATTAACTTAAATATGTTAAACTAATGATTTGGAGCATTTCGATATCGATTGCTAAATGTGTATGTACAACAAAATCGACTTTATACCTAAATATAAGATAACGGAATTCATATAAATATACTGCCGTTATGCCGTGATGGCTTTATGTAATCTTCAGTAAGATAAAGAAGGTTAATTAACTTAAATATGCTAAACCAGTTATTTGAAGCATTTCGATATCGATTGCAAAATGTGTATATACAAGAAAATTGAATTTATGCCTAAATATAAGACTACGGAATTCTTCCAAATGCAGTGCCGTTATGGCTTTTTGTCAACTTCAGTTCGCTAAAGGAGGCTAATTAACTTAAATATGTTAAAGCAGTTATCTGAAGCATTTCCATATCGATTGCGAAATGTATATATACAAGAAAATCGACTTTATACCTAAATATAAAATTATAACATTACGGAATTCTTCTAAATGCACTGCCGTTATACCGCTAAGGCTTTATGTAGACTTCAGTATGCTTAAAAATGTTTATTAACTTAATATGTTAAACTAATGATTTGAAGCATTTCGATATCGATAGCTAAAAGTGTATATACAAGAAAATCGACTTTAGCCTAAATATAAGATTACGGAATTCCTCTAAATGCACTGCCCGTTATGCCGCCATGGCTATAAGCCATCTTCCTTTCGTTAAAGAAGGTTAACGAACTTAAATATGCTAAACGAATGATTTGAAGCATTTCGATATCGATAGCTAAATGTGTATATACAAGAAAATCGACTTTTTACCTAAATATAAGATTACGGAATTCTTCTAAATGCACTGCCGTTATGCCGCCATGGCTTTAAGCCAACTTCCGTTCGTTAAAGAAGGTTTATTAACTTTCATATGTTAAACTAATGATTTGAAGCATTTCGATATCGATTGCTAAATGTGTATATACAAGAAAATCGTCTTTATACATAAATATAATATTACGGAATTCTTCTAAATGCACTGTCGTTATGCCGCCATGGCTTTATATCACCTTCATTACGTTAAAGAAGGTTAACGAATTTAAATATGTTAAACTAATGATTTGAAGCATTTCGATATCGATTGCTAAATGTGTATATACAAGAAAATCGTCTTTATACATAAATATAATATTACGGAGTTCTTCTAAATGCACTGTCGTTATGCCGCCATGGTTTTATATCACCTTCATTACGTTAAAGAAGGTTAACAAAACTTAAATATGTTAAACTAATGATTTGAAGCATTTCGATATCGATTGCTAAATGTGTATATACAAGAAAATCGACTTTATACCTAAATATAAGATTACGGAATTCTTCTAAATGCACTGTCGTTATGCCGCCATGGCTTTATATCAACCTTCATTCTTTAAAAAGAAGGTTAATTAACTTAAATATGTTAAACTAATGATTTGAAGCATTTCGATATCGATTGCTAAATGTGTATATACAACAAAATGGACTTTATACCTAAATATAAGATTACGGAATTTTTCCCTAAATGTACTGTCGTTATGCCGCCATGGCTTTATATCGACTTCAGTACGTTAAAGAAGGTTAATTAACTTAAATATGTTAAACTAATGAGTTAAACCATCTCGATATCGATTGCTAAATGCGTATATACAACAAAATCGACTTTATACCTAAATATAAGATTACGGAATTCTTCTAAATGCACTGTCGTTGTGCCGCCATGGCTTTATATCGACTTCAAAACGTTAAAGAAGGTTAATTAACTTAAATATGTTAAACTTATGATTTGAAGCATTTCGATATCGATTGCTAGATGTGTATATACAAGAAAATCGACTTTATACCTAAATATAAGATTAGGGAATTCTTCTAAATGCACTGTCGTTATGCCGCCATGGCTTTATATCACCTTCATTACGTTAAAAAAGGTTAACTAACTTAAATATGTTAAACTAATGATTTGAAGCATTTCGATATCGATTGCTAAATGTGTATATACAACAAAATCGACTTAATACCTAAATATAAGATTACGAAATTCTTCCAAATGTACTGTCGTTATGCCGCCATGGCTTTATATCGACTTCAATACGTTAAAGAAGGTTAATTAACTTAAGTATGTTAAACTAATGAGTTGAACCATCTCGATATCGATTGCTATATGGGTATATACAACAAAATCGACTTTATACCTAAATATAAGATTACAGAATTCTTCCAAATGCACTGCCGTTATACCACCATGGCTTTATATCAACTTCAATATGTTAAAGAAGGTTAATTAACTTAAATATGTTAAACTAATGATTTGAAGCATCTCGATATCGATTGCTAAATGTGTATATACAACAAAATCGACATTATACCTAAATATAAATTTACGGAATTCTTCCAAATGCACTGGCGTTATACCCTTATGGCTTTATGTAAACTTCAGTCAGAGAAAGAAGGTGAATTAACTTAAATATGTTAAACTAATGATTTGAAGCATCTCGATATCGATTGCTAGATGCGTATATACAAGAAAATCGACTTTATACCTAAATATAAGATTACGGAATTCTTCTAAATGCACTCCCGTTATGCCGCCATGGCTTTAACCAACTTCAGATCGTTAAAGAAGGTTTATTAAATATGTTAAACTAAGGAGTTGAACCATCTCGATATCGATTGCTAAATGTGTATATACAACAAAATCGACTTTATACCTAAATATAAGATTACGGAATTCTTCCAAATGCACTGCCGTTATACCGTTATGGCTTTACGTAAACTTCAGTAAGAAAAAGAAGGTTAATTAACTTAAATATGTTAAACTAATGATTTGAAGCATCTTGATATCGATTGCTAAATGTGTATATACAACAAAATCGACATTATACCTAAATATAAGTTTACGGAATTCTTCCAAATGCACTGGCGTTTTACCGTTAAGGCTTTATGTAGACTTCAGTATGCTAAAAAATGTTTATTAACTTAATATGTTAAACTTATGATTTGAAGCATTTCGATATCGATAGCTAAATGTGTATAAACAAAAAAATCGACTTTATACCTAAATATAAGTTTACGGAATTCTTCTACATGCACTGTCGTTATGCCGCCATGGCTTTATATCACCTTCATTACGTTAAAGAAGGTTAACTAACTTAAATATGTTAAACTTATGATTTGAAGATTTTCGATATCGATTGCTAAATGCGCAAATACAAAAAAATCGACTATATACCTAAATATAAGATTACGGAATTCTTCTACATGCACTGTCGTTATGCCGCCATGTCTTTATGTCACCTTCATTACGTTAAAGAAGGCTAACGAATTTAAATATGTTAAACTAATGATTTGAAGCATTTCGATATCGATTGCTAAATGTGTATATACAAGAAAATCGACTTTATACATAAATATTAGATTACGGAATTCTTCTAAATGCACTGTCGTTATGCCGCCATGGCTTTATGCCAACTTCCGTTCGTTAAAAAAGGTTAATTAACTTAAATATGTTAAACTAATGATTTGAAGCATTTCGATATCGATTGCTAAATGTGTATGTACAACAAAATCGACTTTATACCTAAATATAAGATAACGGAATTCATATAAATATACTGCCGTTATGCCGTGATGGCTTTATGTAAACTTCAGTAAGATAAAGAAGGTTAATTAACTTAAATATGTTAAACTAATGATTTGAAGCATTTCGATATCGATTGCGAATTGTGTATATACAAGAAAATCGACTTTATACCTAAATATAAAATTATAACATTACGGAATTCTTCTAAATGCACTGCCGTTATGCCGCCATGGCTTTAAGCCAACTTCCGTTCGTTAAAGAAGGTTTATTAACTTTTATATGTTAAACTAATGATTTGAAGCATTTCGATATCGATTGCTAAA
Source organism: Bactrocera correcta (assembly GCA_027475135.1). Lineage (NCBI taxonomy): Eukaryota > Metazoa > Arthropoda > Insecta > Diptera > Tephritidae > Bactrocera > Bactrocera correcta. Next base: position 1,579 of record JAPZAG010000736.1, on the reverse strand, counting down.
TGTGTATATACAAGAAAATCGACTTTATACATAAATATAATATTACGGAATTCTTCTAAATGCACTGTCGTTATGCCGCCATGGCTTTATATCAACTTCATTATGTTAAAGAAGGTTAATTAACTTAAATATGTTAAACTAATGATTTGAAACATTTCGATATCGATTGCTAAATGTGTATATACAAGAAAATCGACTTTATACATAAATATAAGATTACGGAATTCTTCTAAATGCACTGTCGTTATGCCGCTATGGCTTTATATCGACTTCAATACGTTAAAGAAGGTTAATTAACTTAAATATGTTAAACTAATGATTTGAAACATTTCGATATCGATTGCTAATTGTGTATATACAAGAAAATCGACTTTACACATAAATATAAGATTACGGAATTTTTCTAAATGCACTGTCGTTATGCCGCCATGGCTTTATATCACCTTCATTACGTTAAAGAAGGTTAACGAACTTAAATATGTTAAACGAAAGATTTGAAGCATTTCGATATCGATAGCTAAATGTGCATAGAAGAAAATCGACTTTTTACCTAAATATAAGATTACGGAATTCTTCTAAATGCACTGCCGTTATGCCGCCATGGCTTTATATCGACTTCAATACGTTAAAGAAGGTTAATTAACTTAAATATGTTAAACTAATGATTTGACACATTTCGATATCGATTGCTAAATGTGTATATACAAGAAAATCGACTTTATACATAAATATAAGATTACGGAATTCTTCTAAATGCACTGCCGTTATGCCGCCAATGCTTTATATCACCTTCATTACGTTAAAGAAGGTTAACGATCTTTAATATGTTAAACGAATGATTTGAAGCATTTCGATATCGATAGCTAAAGGCGTATAGAAGAAAATCGACTTTTTACCTAAATATAAGTTTACGGAATTCTTCCAAATGCACTGGTGTTATACCGTTTTGGCTTTATGTAAACTTCGGTAAGATAACGAAGGTTAATTAACTTAAATATGTTAAACTAATGATTTGAAGCATTTCGATATCGATTGCTAAATGTGTATATACAACAAAATCGACTTTATACCTAAATATAAGATTACGGAATTCGTCTAAATGCACTGCCGTTATGCCGCCATGGCTTTAAGCCAACTTCCGTTCGTTAAAGAAGGTTTATTAACTTTTATATGTTAAACTAATGGTTTGAGGCATTTCGTTATCGATTGCTGAATGTGTATATACAAGAAAATCGACTTTATACATAAATATAAGATTACGGAATTCGTCTAAATGCACTGCCGTTATGCCGCCATGGCTTTAAGCCAACTTCCGTTCGTTAAAGAAGGTTTATTAACTTTTATATGTTAAACTAATGGTTTGAGGCATTTCGTTATCGATTGCTGAATGTGTATATACAAGAAAATCGACTTTATACATAAATATAAGATTACGGAATTCTTCTAAATGCACTGCCGTTATGCCGCCATGGCTTTAAGCCAACTTCAGATCGTTAAAGAAGGTTTATTAACTTAAATATGTTAAACTAATGAGTTGAACCATCTCGATAATGATTGCTAATGTGTATATAAAAAAACC